>QFEW01003734.1:0-41226 GCA_003316525.1 Termitomyces eurrhizus | reverse complement strand
AGATGAGAAGCAAGTGGAGAGGATTATGTTCAACATTGACTCACCTGCTGTACGTGCCTGGGTCAGGGATAATGAGACGACGTTGAAGGGACTCACCTTCCCTGTCTTTATGGCACGTCTTCGAGGGATCGTACTGTCCACCGATTGGGCATGGGAGGTCGCACGCACATTGTCAAAGGAACAGGCCGACAACGAAAGTTTTGAGGTCTGGGTTAGCTCGTTGAGGGAGGCAAATGATATTCTTGTAACGCTTCCCCGTTTCTATATTCCCCCCAAGAAGTTACGTGATCACATCTTACTACACTGTCAGGACGATGTTCGGAGGGAATACGCACTGGGGAATAAGGACAATTGCTATGACAACATCACAGATCTTGACCAGTGGCTCCGCACAGTCTCCGATATCGACAAAGTCATTGCTGCACGAAAAGCTCAGATTAGTAAATATCTTGCGGACTCTATCGCAGTGGCAGGCAAAACTCATCTCAAGAACACCACAAACACCAAAGCGACTCCAACGGATGGTGGCTCAAAGCCATCTGGCACAACCACGACCCCCCGCGTGAATGTTTACGCGTTGGCGGTGGAGGAACGTAAAATACTAGATGATCATGCAGGATGCTATCAGTGCCACCATTTGTATGTCGATCATCGGGCAGCTGCATGTCCAGACAAGGGTCAAGCTTTGAAATTGGACGACTACAACAAACGACGTTTGACGCCTGAGTTTGCGGCTGCGGCACAGAAGGAGTTTTTGAAGAGTAAGGGGAAGGTGGCTACGGCTGGAACAGGAGGGACGACGCCATTGGTGACTGTAGCGGCAATTTTTGACGGGTCATCTGAGGAGGATGATAGTAGCAATGCGGGTACTGAGTACGTGCTTCCTCTTCATATCACTTACTCCTGTTGTGTTTCGGGGCCGTCCATCGCTCCAACGAGAGTGGAAAAGGCTCTTATTGACACCGGTGCACCCCCAGCCTTGATTTCTACGACACTCATGGATAAACTTGCCTTACCGACTCGACAACTTCCTCGCCCATTTCCGGTTTCCGGTGCTTTCACTTCAGGAGATAACAAGGACTCGCAACTTTTGACTCAATACGTACAACTTGTAATTATATCGCCGTGTTCCCGATGGCAGTCTAGAGCCCAGAAATTCATTGTCTGTCCGAACCTTCATTCGGAACTTATTTTGGGTTTGGATTTCATAAGACGAAACAGTTTGATTATCGACTCAGAGGAAAACAGCGTTGTGGATAAGAAGACGGGATTTGATTTATTACACCCCCCTGATTCAACCCCTTCCCATAAAGTTGCCGTGAAGCCACAAGTCAGACATAAAAAGGAAAGGAAAAGGAAGCGCGAGGAGAGAGAATGGATTCAGTAGGGACGGGAGGCAATGGAGAAGTGGAGAAAACCTGTTTGTGCAGAGTTACAAGACTTTTTCTCTCAACATGCGAAACGTTTCGCACACTTAACGGAAAATACGGCAACAGGAGAACCATTGATGTTGGGATTGATTAGATCAAGGATAGAGGAGCTGGCAGGCAAGGCTAGATTGAAGAGGATGGATGAGAGAATAAAGCGACGGTATCAAGCTCAATTTCCGCCAGACATTCCACATGCCAGCGAACTCCCTACTAGTGTGTATCATCGAATCCAGATGAAGCCTCTCACAAAGATCATGGTTGCACGGTCGTACTCATGTCCACGAAAGTACTGCAATGGGTGGCAAACACTTATTGAACAACATCTTAAGGCAGGCAGAATTTGCGCCTCATCATCACAATATGCCAGTCCTTCATTCATCATCCCTAAAGCCGACCCTTTGGTTTTACCACGGTGGGTAAACGATTATCGACGGCTGAATGCACACACCATTCCTGATAATTTTCCATTGCCCCGAATAGATGACATCTTGGCAGATTGCACCCGGCCGGGCACACGTTTTTGGGGTAAAATTGACTTGATGAACGCGTTTTTTCAAACGCTTGTTCACCCTAACGACATCAAATACATGGCAACATTGACACCTTTTGGACTGTGGGAGTGGGTCGTAATGCCAATGGGGTTGCAAAACGCGCCTGCGACACAACAATGACGAGTCACACTAGCACTTCGAGACTACATAGGAAAAATTTGCCATGTCTACCTTGACGACATCATAATTTGGTCGACGACACTTAAGGAACATGAGGAAAATGTATGCAAGGTGTTGGATGCCTTGCAGAAAGCCCGACTGTTCTGTTCACTAAAGAAGAGCGACTTGTTTTGTACAGAGATCGACTTTTTGGGGCATCATATCTCGGAAAAGAGAATAGAAGCAGACGTGAAAAAGGTGGAAAAGATTCTAAATTGGCCGTGCCCGAAGAGAGCGAAGCATGTGCGGCAATTTTTGGGTTTAGTTCGGTATATCGCCGCCTTCTTGCCTGCACTTGCAGAACATACTTCAGTCTTGACGCCGTTGACAAAGAAAGAGTTTAATCTGGTGTTGCCGCCATGGACAATGGAGCACGAGATTGCTTTCAAGGGAATTAAACGATTGGTGGTGGGAAGAGACTGTCTTACGACAATTGACCACCAAGATCCAAAGGACAACAAAATTTTCGTCACTTGTGATGCGAGCAAGCGACGGACGGGCGCAGTGTTGTCGTATGGGAAAACATGGGAGTTGTCTCGCCCTGTGGCCTTCGACTCTAGACAGCTGACGACGGCGGAGAAAAACTATCCTACGCATGAACACGAAATGCTCGCCATTATACGTGCCTTACATAAATGGAGAGCAGATTTACTGGGATCACATTTTTACGTTTATACCGATCACAAAACGTTGAAAAATTTCGACACGCAACGTGATTTGTCCCAACGTCAGGCACGATGGATGGAATACCTCGCACAATATGACTACACGATACACTACATCAGGGGTGAAGATAATACAGTGGCGGACGCCCTTTCCAGACTTCCAGAAGGCAATGTAGAGATAGCGACGGTGCTGTCACTGGAGGCAGAAGAGGGCATTGTCGACCAGATTAAGGAGGGATACAACATCGACAGCTATACAAAACGAATCTTGAGTGACAGGGAGCGTGGGATGTTACCGCCTGGCTTGGAACTGAGAAATGGACTTCTTTACATCGGGGACCGATTGATAGTGCCGAATTATAAGGGGTTGCGAGAAAACTTATTCCGGATCGCGCACAATGAACTGGGGCATTTTGGGGCAGACAAGACATATGCGTCCTTGCGTCACTCATATTACTGGCCAAACATGAGGCGCAATCTAGTCAAAGGTTACGTACCCTCATGCATGGAGTGCCAACGAAACAAATCTAGTACCAAGAAGCCGGTTGGACCGTTACATCCTCTTCCAATCCCAGAATGTCGTTTTGGCTCGGTGACCTTGGATTTTGTTGGTCCCCTGCTGATGGATGAGGGTTTTGATGAGTTCTGTTTCATGACTTGCCATGTGGATGCTGAAATTTGCATCTCTCCTTGTAAGACAACTCAGACGGGCGAAGAATTCGCAAGGATTTTTTTCAGGGATTGGTATTGCGAGAATGGGCTCCCATACGAGATCATCACTGATCGCGACACCTTGTTTACATCGGCGTTTTGGCGCGCCCTCATGAAATTAACAGGTGTTAAGAATAAAATGTCCATGTCCTTTCACCCGCAGACCGACGGCGCCTCTGAGAGATCTAATAAAACAATAGTGCAATGTATTCGTTTCCATGTCGACCGACTACAGACAGGGTGGGTAAAGGCCCTTCCTTGCATTTGATTCGGGATGATGAACACTGTCAATTCATCAACGGGGTATTCACCGTTCCAGCTGAAGTCGGGTTTTTCACCAAGAGTGCTCCCACCGCTGCACCCACCCCCTTCACACAACACTCCCGCCAAAGATCTCGCGTTGCGTGTCTTGCTCAAAATCGAACAAAATTACCTCAACACAATGGATAATTTGATAACGGCAAAGATAAATCAGGCTCACCATGCGAATGGACAACGGGCACCTGAAATCGCGTACAAAGTCGGAGATAAAGTAATGTTGTCTACTGTTAATCGAAGGTGCGACTACATGAAAAAGAAGGATGGACGGGTTGCGAAGTTCATGCCTAGACAAGACAGGCCATTCGTGGTGCTTGAGGCGTTCCCAGAGACATCGGAGTATGTCTTGGACTTACCAAAAACCATGAATATTACGAACAGATTCCACACCAATCTACTAACACCGCATATGCCAAATGACGATGAACTTTTCCCAACCAGACAGCTTGAAATGCCAGGTCCAATTTTGACGGAAGACGGACAAGAAGAACACTTCATCGACCGCATATTGGATGAGCGGAAACGGGGCCAGGGAATGCAATACCTTGTTCATTGGCAAGGTTACGGACCTGACTATGATGAATGGAAGAACGGACGGGAAATGAATGACACGGTGGCGTTGGACGAGTGGGAGAAAAGGAAGGATGAGATGAGGAGATAATGAAGAATTTAGAACAGGGGTGAGTGTAAGCATGCTGCTTACAGAACAACGATTTCACCTTTTCTGCGGACATCAATTCAACTGACATTCTTACAATTTCTCGATCGACTGGCGTGCTCTGGATTGAATAGGAGATGGCGCGGAATCGAGTAGGAGACGGAACCTTATTCTGGAAGAGTACATAGAGAAAACGCGTGTATTTTCGAGACTTACTTTCCCCCTGAATACTAAGACTTGTTCCATTCTGTTTGCGATCTATCTAAGTGAAGACAAACTACTGTGTTCGCTTACACTTTGTAGAAGTAAGAAATATTTCTTTAGTTAGAATAGAAGGGGAAGAATTGGCATTGTCTTGAAAGAAAAAGAGTAAAGAATTATTAGAGCAATAGTTAATGAGAAGGTAGCTCATGAGTATGTGAATGAGACAAAATCAGTCTTCTCTCTCAGTCAGGCTACAATCAGCACCTGCAGAGTAAGAGGTTTTAGTCCAGGGCAGATGAAAGGTAATTGCTCATCAATTTAGAGCTTGTGAAATGCAAAGATTGCAGTTGACAGAGATATTTTAAATGGGGTCAAAGTTTAATTGTGAGAAGGGAAGTAATTCGCCCAGATGATGATAGCTCAGAATGCTATAAGAGCAGCAGCCCAGATAATGTGGTTTTTAGAAGAAGAAAAATCTAGTCTATCATGGAGTAATTGAAGATAAAAGAAGGAGATGGGATTTCAAGATGGATATTTAATGCTAGTAGATTGCAAAGCAACTGGGGTTTTAAGTACTTTAATCCAAGGATGGTTGCCACTCCATTTGGCAAGATTGAAATTGTGCTAGAGACAAAGGCCATTAAGCCAAATTTTAATGGAATCAATCATAGTATTTCTAATGTGAATACCTACTCCATAGCATTGTTGGGTTTATTTTTCTACTGAAGAAAGTAGTCTGAGAAATATTTTGGTATGTAGTAGATAGGATATAGTTTTTGACAAGACATGATTAGAGGTGACATCATGGAGAGTTTTCCAAAGAATGATCCTGCAATCTGCAAATACAAAAGGTTATAGAAGAGATATTGTACATATTGTGAGGATTGAGTTGTCATGCATTCATGTTATGAAGTGTTGACAACTGCTAAAAGATGTGGATCAGGCTCAGCAGAAGCAAGAATTGGACAGGCACATGTGGTGTGGTTAATTCAAGATTGAGAGGAGGCTGCAGATAAGTTGTCATGCAGGTCACTGTGCACTGCCATTGGTCTTCTGCAAATGAGTTCATAAATTTTAATTGGAGAAGCAGAATGTCAAGTGTGTAAAATACTTTTGTGATGTATTTGAGATTGAGAGGGAAGTGTCAAAATGAGGTCATATGCTGATTGGACTGTTGTAGATTCAGATAAAATAGATTTATAATTTCTTTTGGAGAAGTAAAATGCGAGGACTGTGTGCATGTTAGAGAGGAGATGTTTTATAAGATAGAGGCCAATATTGGAAGTTATAAACTTTTGGAAAAAAACAGTAGCATGAGGCTAATAGAGACATTAAAACACATGGAGAAACAATGTCATAGATGCTTCTAAGCACTGGAAATGAATTGTCAAGATGAGAAGAAGACATCATTGATATCAACAGACAAAACAAATGCCTGGGATAGAAAGGTAAAATTGAGCAGAGCATAATCTCCATCCAAGAGTGCATCTGCATGGTTAACAGATAGAATGTAGCAAAATTCAGGCACAATAATATACTTGTTTAAGATAAAATATGAGTGGCAAATGCATAGGTTGATAAATATGGATCAACTACAATTTTTTTGGTGGGCTCCAATGGCACCAGAGCTATCTGAGTAGATTAGAACATGTCTGGAATATCATTAGTCGAATATCAGAAATGAAAGAGGTGAAATTTTGCCTGTTACAAAATTTGAGTTGACACAGAAAGTAGAAGAGTAACTCAATGGCCATCAACTCTAGCCAACAAATGTCTTGACCCAGATGTTTCCAATCTGATTTAAGCTTGAGAGTGTGGTGAAATGGTTTAATAAGAATACTGACATCCTAGGAAGTGGAAGCATCTACAAAAATGCCAAAGTCTTCAAGGGGCTAAAGCTGCCAATAAGCAGATTCATCTTTGAGATGAGCCTTCCACAACTTCAAATTGTGTAATAAGGAATTGGGCAGGTGGCATTTTACAAATTTGTTGACATAATATGTAGGTAGAAGGCAGTCAAGAAGAGCCATCAGGAAAAACAAAATAGATGTGAATGAGAGTTCCATGAATGACTTTGATGCCTCTGAGATGAAAGCTGGAGTGGCATTTTTCATGCAGTTCAATTATAGAATTTATACAGGTGAGATATTTGATACATTTCTTGTTGAGAAGTAATACAAACTTGAGAGGCAGGTCCCAATGAAAGCCTATAAAGGTGAATTGATCCAAAAACTCTGAACCAGATTTCTCAAGATGCCTGGGCACATTGATACTGGATACTAAGTCTAAGACTGAGTCTCTGTCCTGGGCATAAGAATGATTGTTGTCAAGAAATGGCCCATGTGAATTTGGAAAACGAAGACAGTTGATAAGTGGTGACAATGCCAAATAGTGTAGAAATGAGAAAGAGTCATTTGACAATAGGCAGAGAAATCAATACTCTGACAGAGCCAAAAAAGGACAGTTATTGAGAAAGAAGAACAAATAGACAACTTACCTGTTTGGCAACCAGATGTGCTAAATCAAATCAGGTAGGAAAGTCATCCTTGCTAATAAAACTGTTCACAGAGTATATGCCAGTGAGGGAGTCATCTTTGGAAAGGTTTTGGCAAACATGGTTGGTACTTTATAGGCATGTCAGGACCTTGAAATTGTTCAGCTACAATTAATGGACATGAGTAAATAGGTCCCTGGAGGATTTGTTTGATGTGAGTAAGTGAAAAAGGCTCAGACATGAGATTGGAAGAAAATTCATCAGCAAGGTAACTGCAGACTACATCAGGGAACTTGGGAACTAAAGGGGGGTTAGGTATTGGAACTGAATGGGCGGGAATCAGCAGGGTTCCAAGAGGGAATCCATGATGGAGATTTCAGATTAAATATGGATAAGAGTCAAGTAGATTGTGTTTTGTGAGGAAGTGTTCAAAAGCATCAGTATTATATGGATGAGGGATTTTGCTGAAAAGTTCAATGTCTTGAGGTGAGAGATGACCATTTGAAAGGCAGGGGATAAAAGTCTGGATAGTCATGAATCTTGGACACAGGCTGTTGACAGGGTTCAGATGCAGAAGCAACCATTGACAACACACAGGCATGCTCTCAAATGGGCAAAGGCTGAGTAGTCACCTCCACACAGTAAGCAGATGTAAAGAGCATCACCTTCATGATGATTGTCACAGGGTCGGTTGAGATTGAAGACTCTGCAGACTCTCTTGGGCTATCCCATAAGTGCATTTTGCAACAATGAGTTGGTTGCCAAAGAGTCGAGTGAAAAGGGGTTTGTCATCATCAAAGGAAGCAACATTGCCAGGGTGCTCTGTGAACTGGTGTGCCTTACTGCAGAGGAGACATGCCGGGTGGGATATTGTCCCAAAAAAGAGTTGGACCAGATTTCAGGACAGAGTGATGCGAAGTAACATCAGTAGATTAAGAGGATTTAGAAATCTTATTTTCATATGTCTTTCTTTGATCCTCAGCCAAAGCACAGTGAGTTTGGAGAATAACATTGATACAAAGCATATTTTGTCCAGTTGAAGACCATGTTAGCCATTAGAATTTTGAGTCAAGCTTTTTGCTTGAATCTGTACCAGAGTGAATACGAGCTCTCAAAGTCTTTATCTCTTGAAGAAATTAATGCTTTTCATATTCTATTGTGTGGTTGGTGGTCGAGAATAAGGGAGCATCAGCCTGGTTAAAATTAGTAGGGTCCTTCCCTAATAACCTAAGTGCATCCAGGAGATTGTAAGAGGCCTCAAGGAAATGCATGGGACTGATACATGAATAATTGTTATCATTACTCCATACCAAAATCATCTTAGCAACGTCAAGGAGAAGAACCTTCTCTGCAGATTTTTCATCAGAGGAATATGAATGAATTACCTTAGTTTGAATGGCTGTGGAGAGTGATTAACCAGATGACACAGCATGTCGCAAAACAAATATATTTGTGTACGAATATATAACAATAATATCTGAAGTCAACAATTGAAGATAATTTGTTAAAGTAAACAATATAAGAAGAAACAATAAGAGCTCACCTGGAGTCAACAATCGAAAATGATTTGACTCCAGGTGATGGCACGTATTAAACCAATCGTATTGGTGAGACATGTGGAGTAGGGTCAAGGGCTTTTCAAGTAGGATGAGTAAGACACAGTAGAAGTATTAGAAAAGGCGTCATGGTAAGACATACGAGGTTATGACAAGAAAGGATGACGTTAAGACGTGTCGGCACTTAGCCGGAGTTGTCAGTCAATTTCCTCGACACCAGATCAATATGATGATTGGTGAAAAAATGGAGCAGCGGCGGGAAGCGACTCCTAATATTGAGGAGAGAAATTGTTGGAATGACAACCTCTCTAGCTTCCCCTAGAGATTGCTCTATGGGATTAGCCATCTCCATGCTACCTATCAATTGAGCATGAATATAGCCGTTGTAGCTCGTAGAGGTCACGTGTAACATGACATCTTCTGCCGCTCAGAATATCTCACGGATGACCCCGTCCCAAATCAAGGAATGATGGATTTTGAAGACCTTTGCCTTAGAAATCATCAATCAACAATTTGGATTCGTGGAAGAACGGCCACGTATAACCATCTTTCCTACCCACAATGGCAAACCTCTTGCATGCATCGCGCCTGAGGACCTTCGGCATCCATAACTTGGGTACTGTCGTGGATTTGTTGTGAAATGATATCCATTAACCCTGGAACTCCCAGGTGGTCGTAATTACGATTACACACAGATGTACAGTCCTGACAAAGCCGGAGAAGAAGCGAAAGAGAATGCGCGGGTGTGGTATGTATACCTTGATGAAGCAGGGAGTCACGATGCGGACATGATTGAAGGCTTTCAGAGCATCATTGAAAGTCTCCTTGTTTTTGTGAGTTTTGATGGACGTACAATCCTAAATGTCTTCCTAATTCCAAGACAGGCTGCACTCTTCTCGGCAGTCGTAACTACGTTTCTCGCTCAAACATCTCAAGTACTCCAACCAGACAACGCGCAGATTATGGTGTCTCTTCTCGTCGAAACCAACCAATTATTGAGAGCCACCGGAAATGGATTGAGCATCAATACCGTGCCTGCAGCATCTCTAGGTCCCGAAAGCCGGACGTACACTTCCACTGATGTATGGGTCAATGGACTCTTTTTTACCAGTCTCGCTCTCTCATTATCAACTGCCCTCCTGTCTGTTTTAGCCAAACAATGGATCCAAGTTTGTTATTCTTTTGCCCTCTTCTAGGTCATCTAACACAGTGAATAGGCTTATACTGCAACGGTTTCTGGCGACGCTAAAACCCGCGCTTCTATCCGCCAATTCCGCTTTGAGGGACTTGTGAAATGGAAACTCGGCGAAATCATTGAGAGTCTCCCACTAATCCTACATTGCTCAGTCGCCATTTTCCTTGTTGGACTCGCCCTCTATGTCTCGCAGCTGTCTCGTCCAATATGTGGAATCGTTGCTGGGATCACTGCTGTCACATTTCTCTTCTACTTCGTATCCTCAGTGCTCCCCGCATTTTATATAGCCTGTCCCTACCGCATCCCTTTCATGTTCCCTCTAGCCCAGCTTCTATCCTTTACTTTTAGTATGACGAGCTGGAACTGCTTGCGTCTCTGGTATATGTTTACCAATAACAAGCTCGATCGCAAATTTCTACGAGTGTTGCGACCACAATGGATGCCCAGGCAGCCTCTGAAAAAAGCAGAGCACAATGTAGTTTTAAATCAATCACCTTTTGATGATCGTCTCGCTCACAACTCCTTGGATTGGATCTTCAACCACTCATCTAACCGCTTTGTCAAAGAAATTGTCATTGAGGGGACTTGTGGCTTGCTTGATGAATGGTCTTCGCTTAAAGAACGGCATTCCTACCGTCCTCCGAGTAGATACCTTAACCCTGGCTCAGGAAATAGTCATCTTCTCTCTGCAGTCGAATATTCTATATCAAGATTGCCAGATACATATTCAGTATCTTCCATGGGGGATGAGATTGAAAACAACAAATATGGCCGACTGATTAAAACGTTCATGACGGCCTTTGATCTTAAGGCTCTGCTAGACGAACCTACTCCTGGCTTCAAGGATTGGCAAGAACAGATAAGGGCTGCACTGTCTTTTCCTTATCAAGCGGCACTCAGAGACAGGCATCGTGTCCTATCTCGGTGGCTTCTGGATTTGGGCGGCCCCAATCTATTTAAATCCGGAAGTGAACGGGACGTGAAGTTCTGGTTTTTATGTATAGATAATGGAGATGCAGAAGACTTTCGTGAATTGGTGCATCGAGGAATAGACCTTACGTGTCGTGCTGTGAATGGTTGGACCGCTTTGCATTATGCAGCCTACGTAGGCAATCAGGATGTGGTCAATGCCCTTGTTGAGCGAGAGCCAGCTCTGATCTCTGCGCGATCACACTTAGGACGCACAGCACTTGACTGTGCCATTCGAAGTCTGAGAAACTCTGATATTGTTGGGGTATACCTTTTGGATCATGGTGCCCAATTATCAAGTCACGATACACTCCACGATGCATTGGTACATTTGGGACACTACACGGAGCCGGAAAAAGTGACGCTTTTGCTTGACCGTGGATGGGATAGAAAAGTCGAGGATGCTAAAGGGAAGACACTGCTTGACATTGCGCGCAGCAAAGGTGACGACACACTTGTCGAGTACTTGGAACATTACCAAACTGTCCGGCTCGCCCCATACGGGATGACATCTCGCATTGTGAATGCAGGGACACCATAATCTCTGCATTCTAACCATGGAACTCGATTCAATATATGCATATATGCTATTTTTATGCCGAAACAGACGACCACGTGTACAATAATAGTGGAAAACCAATTCCCCGATATGCCAAAGAGAAGCAAGGAGCAGGAAGCACTGTATGGAGGGAGAGAGTGAGTTGGAGAGAAAATAAAAAAAAACGGAGACTTTAGCAATAAAACTACACAAGGGCGACGAGAAACGTGGATCGAGAGTAAAATTGAGAAATACTATAAAAATGTTTGAGCATTTGAATGAAGCGTAATTAACCGAAGAATTAATTATGGCTTTTGCAGGAAGGCACAACACGTACTGGGCGCATAAATTTGATTGGAGTCAGAGACCTCGGAGGGTCGCATTTCTTGAGGATTGTGGCGGCGACGAACCTAGATCTTACCATCTACAAAAAGGACAGAACAATAAATTGACAGGTAAACATACTGCAGCAGGTGCCGAGTAGGTATGATGGCACGATTCAGGTATGAACCAGGTATGGCTGTACCGTGAGGGTGGATGACATGTAGCCATCTGACTGTCAGGTAGTAACAAGTAAACTTCTACAGTTCAGGCAGCAACCATGTAATACAATACCGTCAGGTCAAGAATCAGTAGATAGCTGCCACATGGGTTGGCATGGCATGTGACTGATCTCGAGCTCATTTGCCACCGACAAAGTCGTCTGTGGACACTTCACGCTACATCATCTAATGTACATATTCGCACCAAGAAAGCTTTTTTAATTTTGCTGTTATATGCCCAACTGGCATTACAACTTTTCGGAGGTACTTTCAAGACATCATCCTTTTGTGTACCCTAGAACTTCATCCAAGTCCTCAATATACTTACTCGTCTCCATCCTCTGGACCTAGAACATCAAGTTCCGGCACATTCTCCCATCCATCTTCGTTCCTATCTGGCATCTCAACTAAGTCTTGCTGATCCATTGGGTCAGTATAACCGTAATCTTCCTCTTCTTCCTCGAGGTTCCATTGTGCATCTTCTGGTTCCTCTATACCACCTTCTTCTCCTTCAACTTCTCCACTGGCATCAAAAACCACATCGCTTGGGTGTCTGTCATCAAGAAATACATCAGTTGCCTCACGAATATTCTTGTGGCCTACACCGCCACCTCAAAACCTCATAAGCATATCTCTGTCCACGAACCTCAAGAGATATGAGATTTTTAATGGATAAATATGACAGAAACTTACATTGCAACATAAAATAATTGATAATCTGTATCTTCTTCAGCAGAACTTCAAGCAATCTGACTGGGAGGAAGTAGATCTTGTGTTTGGCCATGTGAAAAGTAGGGAATCAGATGGACACCACGTATAATGTGTTCAGGATCAAGGAATCCAAATGCTGCATTGTCCTCACTGTCCACAAACCCAACCTGGTGTAGCCATCGGCTCTTCCACCCACCTTCTGAGTTGAAGTTGCATCCATACCATCAGACCCAGAGAAATTCGATTAGCTGAGGGTCTTGACAAGTTGAATCAGGGCCAATATGTTAAACCATTGCATGAAAGATTCCGATGATCCTGCAAAACCAATATGGAAATGGCTTCTAGAAGATTTCTTTTTTAGTCTGCTTTTCAAGAAATGTTGGGAGAAAATACTTAAAAAATTCAAAGAAATTACTGAAAAATCAGGAAAGATTCAAGGGCTATTTATTTTAGTTTTAGTTTTAGTTTTTTTTTTTTTTTGAAATTTATAAATGCTGAAAGAAATGTGAAAAATTCAAGAAAAATTTAATTTAGCTTACAATAATACTTTGAGAGTTGAGGAAAATCAAAGCCTTAACCAAACAAAGCAAGGTTGAGGCTGAGATTAAGCACTGAGTTGTAAAAAACTGAGGCCTTAATAATCAAGAAACTTTGAAATTTGTGCTGAAGGCACAAATTGTAGCTTGTTTATATAATTTGAGACAGCTGTTTTATAGAAATGATAAATTAGTCAGTTTTGACTAAGGCTGCTAAATATTTGCCTTTTTAGTCTGTTTTTAGTAGATGTTAGTATAAAATGCTTAAAAGAATTTAAAAAAAAAATAACTGAAAAATTAGAAAAAATTCAGATATACTGATTTTAGTATTTTTAAAATTTGTAAATGTTTAAAAAATCTGAACATCTCAATTTAGCTTATAGTAATACTTTGACAGCTGTGATTGTATAACATAGTTATAAAGTTTTAATGAGTTTTCAAATTTTTAAGTATCCCAAGTGCATAAAACCCAGTTCTATAGAGAGAATGGTGACTACACAAGCATAGAGACAGTGGTAAAGAAAAAAAAGACTAAAGAGTGGCTGTGCTAAATGTCACTAAATATAGGCTATAACAACCTGCTCTATTACAGATTGAGCACTAAGTTGTAAAAAATTGAGGCCTTGATTTCATAAGTGGAAATGATGTGATTAGTAAAGCTGACCAAGAACCTTTTTTTTAGGGTAACAATTATAAGAGTTAGTCTATTTAAGTATTAGAAATGCTTAGAAAATTTCAAGAAAATCACCAAAAAATCAGAAAAAATTAAAAAGCTACTGATACACTGATTTTAGTTTTTCTTTTTTTTGAGATTTATAAATGCTTAAAAAATCTGAAAAATTCAAGCAAAATTCAATTTAGCTTATAGTAATACTTTGGCCTTAATTGAATGAAGTAAGATTAAAGCTAGGATTAAGCATTGAGTTCTCTATATATACTTGGAGCCCTAACCAAATAAAGTGAGGTTAGGATGGAGGCTGTGTTGGAGAGGTTTAAAAGCAAAGCCCTCAATAAGCTACAAAGTTTATGATGAAGACATGAATTGTAGCTTGTACAAATATATCAATTAACTCATCTCTTAGTAACTATATTCAACAAGAAAGTCTAATGAAACATATAAGATTCTGACAAAGACTTATAAGATTTTGTTGTCCTTGCCAAAGCTGCCAGTCATATCTTCTTTGTTATAGATTCAGAATGAAATGTACATTTTATTTTACAGCACTGCATTGCTATATGCACATTGTACATGCATCTTTTAACAAATTACTTAACAAAAGACAAATTTTGAAATTGATTTAACTAATATTCATACTAGCAGCAAAGTATGATGCTACCTCAGCACTATATCTTTAATAATAGTGCCAATATCAAATAAACACATTGAGTACTCATTTTCTGATATTTTTGCACATTGTCTGATTCAATATTATTTGCACAGCTCAACTCAAGACTAGCCAGGTGGCATAAGCTTCTAGACCATTAATTACTTTTTCTGCAATTACTATTTTTAATGAAATATCTTCAAAAAACTACTGTAGTATTTGAGGTACAAATATTACTATAGTTCTGGGGCTTTTTTGTAGTCTTAGAAAGTTGCCTCTAATCTACACTGATGCCTGAGGATAAACTTGATGTGTTGATAAAGAGTCACTTCCCAGAATATGTATAATACTCTGAAATGTAAAGGTGTCTTAATAAACAGCCTAAGTGATTTACTCTCTAAGAACTATCAAGTCTTTGCCTATCAATTGCCTGATTATTTTTTATTCTACTTGGACTATTTATACCTTTTTTCTAGTGTACAGACCATTAACTATATATAACTCTTTGTTGTAGACTTCACAGCATCAATAATATATTTGTTAATTCAGTTTCTTTTTTTAATTTTAAATACATGTTTTAGTGCCATTATTTAGTTTCTTGTTCTACCATCATCTTTGTTATTCTTGATTGCCACTTCTCCATTTGTCTCTGCTCCTTGTAGCACAATTCTATTTATAGATTTTTCTTTTTTCTTTTAGCTCTTTCTTGCATTTTATGCTTCTTTTGACATCATTCTATTTTTCTTTCTTTTTTCTCCTTTCAGTCATGCCAAATTAGACATTGTTAGATTAGATCTTCTTTCTTTGACACCTGTAGTTTCCACAAATCCTGTCTAATTAGACAGGGAATAAAACTTGATTTTCATAGCCTAGTTAGGCATGATTTTTCTATATCCTCCCTTCCTGCAATAATTCATCTTCAACGTTTAACTTCATTTCAGAACTTGTTGACCCAGCTCTAATTGCCAGTGATAGCTAGGCCATCAGCCACATTGTCATTGGCTGTCGGCATTGGACGCTGATGTATCACTGATGTGATGTCAGCTATTTGTTGGGACTGTCCAAATATAACGCCAACACTTGATCCTGCCCTCTGATTATTGTCTAACAAGATGAGCTCACCTCCCCCACTCAAAACTCATCAGAAATTCTCAGAAAAAAAGGGTCAATATGTCTCATCATCTAGCTAGTGACCTATTTACTCAAAAACATTGATTAAGTAGTTGAATTTCAATTGTTTTGATAGTTCATAAATATATATAGTAAGATAGGCATTTACAATGTCAAAAAACACAATGTCTCCATGTGTCAGGGGTCAAGAACTTGAAGGCATAAAGGCAGGCATATGCAGCATGTGTGGAGGTGCACACAGCACATTGAATTGCCTTAAGCGCAGGGTTTCTCTATCTCTGCCATCACTATTTCAGTTCTCGTTGTCATCCTCATCATTGTCAATTAAATTGGTGCTCTTATAGGTCAGTGGCAATTGTGATACAGTTTTCCTCTTCTTTGTAGGCTCCCCCATCCCACTCTTCCATGATTTACCCTTGTCTGAGCGCTCCTTCCTCTTTCTTCCAATGCAGACCCCTTTGCTGTGGGCATTGGCAAGTTTTTGTTTATGTTCCTTCCATTTCTCCTTAGTAAGGAAAGCCCATTGACACTCCCCATCTTTCAACACCCATCGTATCAATCGGATATCATCCATTGTTGAAATATTGGAGGGGCTACTGAACGTTATCTGTGATGGCCAACCAACAATATGGATGTGATACTTCTCCACTATGGTGGTTTCATAATTTAGATAATTCATCTTCATGGTCTTGTTGGCAAGTATCAAACCTGACCAGCAGTGAGTTTTCAGTCTTCAAAGCTTTGTTATGACTCACATAATCCTTCTAGAATGAGTGCCATGCATTCTGCACACATTGAGGGCAAGGTATCCACCTTTACAGCAGCTATGTCTTCTCAGCCCCGGCAAAATTAAAGGTCTCAAGAGACTTACATTGGTTCTCAAGGCATGCATACATCTCAAATTTAGCCATCACCTCTGCAAAATCCAACTTCAAAATCTCTGGAAAGAACTTCATCACAGTGTTATCAGAGGTGGCTGTAAAAGATGTTGTAGTGTCCTCAACATGGCTATGTAAGAAGAATGCAAATGATCGGACCCCAATATGAAGATAGAGGTTTTTCATCTGTGTGCCGTGTATCAGCTTATGCCATTTGTGGTGAGGAAAAAAGCTCACCTCTTTAGTAATTGAGGCTATGTTTTTATGAGCATCAATTGCAGAAGCACGGCATCCTGCATGCGTTTGAGTGCCTGATGTTCAACAAGCTGATCAATTAGTTCCTTTTTACATGCCTCACTCATTGATTATGGGTCCAGGTCACGGTCCTGGCTGATATTTTGTTGAATGTCTTTGAGTTTCAAACGATCTCCAACTAAGTGATCTAAGAGATAGAATAGGTAAGATCATCCAAGGAAGAGTAGAAAGATTTGAAGAGCTTACTTTCATTAAGCTCTTAAAATTTAAAGTGGAGAATTGTGTTTGCAAGAGAAGTGCAATGTGTTGCAGTCAAGGTTCTGGTGTAAGTGATCATGTTTCTAATACAGTCCTCATCCACAACATATTTCCATGCCATATCTTGAACAAATGTCTCCTGGTCCTCAAAATATGTGTTGATCTCCTGTTAGACAAGTTTGAGATTGGACTTTATGTTCTTTTTCAAGAGAGTACACGTTCCTGCAGCAGCATCACTGGCAGATAAATGTAACTTGTGAGGTTGAGATTGTGGAGGTTGGACAGGTCAATCAGGATTGCACTCAGCCCAAGTGTTGTTGGAACTGAGAGCAACTGTAGACATCTCACAATGTAGGACTAGTACTTCTTTGGTGTTCTTCCCATTGATCATTGATTCGTGATCATGGGAAGAGAAATTTAATGAAACACATGACAAGTTGAAATTCTGTTTGTTTCTTTTGCTCCGTTATTCTTGAATTCCTCTTTTCCTCTCCTCCTCCCTCTGCATCTCTTTATCCTCCCCTATTGCAAATGCAGATTCACTCAGCCAAAAGTAAGTCTTATACTGATCTCATTGAACTATTAAGTTGTAATTGCTGTCAGGGCCTACACAATCTCCTCCCCAAGTTTTGAAGTCACAAAGCCGGCCTGGTAAGTACCTTCTCTGGCCACACTTGACAATACTTATAAATCAACAACCACAGTTTCTGTGTGTAGGACTAGTGACCATGATGTGCCTGACCTTGATGGCCTTTAAATCAACAATGCATTTGACCAGGCTTAAGAGCAGCATTTGCATGGGAAGGCCAATCCTTGCCAGCCAGATAACTCTTGCTCCCAGGACAAGGAGGCATATGTTGTATTTCATGGGTGTAAATTAGGGATTTTTGAGACATGGTGAGTGGCAATTTGTACTTTTTGATTCTCCATCGACCTGTACTTCCATAGGCTCACGACTGCAAAAAATGTATTTGATCTCCTCAATGGCAAGACCAGTTGGTGGAAAGATTATTGGACTTACCAGTCAGCACTCAATGCATGGAATCATGCGGTTGCAAATGGCCTTACTTGTCTCATTGAGGACTCTCTGCAGTCTGTTGGCACACCACCATGCTCCACTTGTTCAACCTCTTGTTCAATCCTTTATTCAACCCCCCAGCATTCAAGCACATCATCATGTGCAACACGGTCACCCCTCCAGTCTTCAAGCACACTGCTACATTGCCAACAGGTAAATGACATAGAGGACAGCCTCTATGACAATGACTCGGTCAATGAGGATAGCTCCACCTTTGCTCCTCCAATTTCTCTTCCACGCATTCAGAAAGTGTCCACCTTCTCCAAGCCCACATCCTCATCACACTCAACACGTTCTCCAAGCCCTTCTCAGTTTCCCTCTAAACCGTCTTTTTTGCAGGTAGGCAAGGCCCACCTTCTACCATGCACACAAAACAAACCTCAATCCCCAATGAGGAGTTCTATTGGGTTGTTGAACATGGAGATTCACCTGGTGTTTACCACAGAAAGTGAGTCTCCTGTTTATACCTCATTATTATCTTCCTGCTCACCCATGTTTTTGTATCAGAAGTGTGGCATGAGCGGCTGTCAGCAGCTATCCAGACCCCTCTCTCATTCAAACATCAAGCTTGGCAGCCGCAAGCATATTGTTCATGCGTAGCTTCATGGCGGGTGACATTTCTTCTGAGTGATTTGCTCTTGCCTGCTGTGTAATCTCCTCACATTCTTTTTCTGTGCTTTTAGTAGTGTGTGTAATTATAATGTAGTACTGAACCTTGAATGGTGAATAAACTGAAACATTTACCACCAGCTTGTCCATGGACAAATTTGAATGTATACAACTTTGTAAGTACACTGTATATACTATATACCGAAACAGACCTCCTGAACAGTATTGTGTAAAAGTATCTTCTTTAATCAAGTTCTCATGTTCCACTGCAAGTTTCAAAAGCGCAGGAAAGTCAACGGCAGAAGAGCAATAGATAGGCATAAAATTATAAGGAGAAAAGATAGTGCCAGAATGTGTCTAGTTTTGTTGAATCAAATTGGATGTGTCACATTGTAGGACACTTACTGAGCGCATGATTAGATGGTAGTGTCTGACAGATAAAAAGAAGAGGACTTGGTTTCAAGGCTGCAAAGGCATCTCAGCTATGCACTGTCTCCTCTCTGCAGTGTGTTTGTTTCCTTGGTCCCAGGAGTGATATCTGAAGGAATCAAATGCTCTATAGAGAGGGAGGTGGTGGCAGAGTATGTAGTGAAGCAAGATAAGCGAGTGATCAGATCACAATCAAAGAATTGTGCTATGTTGATTGTGTTTGACTGTTCAACTTCATGTTGCTCTGCCAGTGCTGGTCTAGCAAAGGCAAATTTAAAGTTTTTGGAGAAGGTCCTTCACACTCCACCAAAGTTCAAACTCTCAGTTGAGCAGGGATACACACCTTCCAAACATGCCAGAACAATGCAATCTGCAAGCGTCAGCAAGGTGCGCACAATTTTAACTGAACATCCATGGAAATTTTAAACAGTTCCAGCTTGCGGTAATGATAGACAGCGTGCACTCAATGAAATTTGTGACATTCCTGAAGAAAGACAGGATGGCAACAATATTGACAATTGGGTCAATATTAAGACAATCCTAGATGGTACAACTGCATTCAACATCAGCCATGAAGGCAGAGAATTTCAAGAGTTACTTCAGGAAGAATTGTGCCCCCAGAAAAAATGAAAGAACTATCGCTCACATCATGATGCCACCATTTGTCATAATTGTGGGTTTGTCATGCAGTTGGATTTGATGGTCAATGCCTACTTGAAGTGGAGCAAGAAGTGTGGCATTTCAGGAAGTAGAATTGCAGCTCCACTGCATCTGGATGTGCTTATTCAAGAGAAAAAGTCTATCTAGGTGGTAGATCTCTTTGGTATGTCGTATTCTATACTTTGTCATTGCACTTTTTCCTTACTTAGGCATAAAGAAACCTATACACTTGACATGTCTATGCTCCAAGGAGGTGAGACCATTGCTGCCTCTCTGGCTGAGCAAGGCCTAATTCTATCAGCACCATATCATCCAACCATTGTATTCTCAACACGAACAATTGAACTTTATCGGACCTGTCAGCTTTGCTGCCCTTACTTTGCTATACAACCTTTTGTCAAGTCTCTCTGTGATCTACACAGTGTTCCTTTCAAACTACATCTTAGCAAGCAGTTCTCAATTGCCTACAATGTTTACCTATCTATATGTGAAGAAACGGAAAGACGTGTTCAGGTGGCCCTTAAACATGACACGCAATGGTGAAGACTTTGTCATGCCTGCCTGGCATGTATCTACAAATTAGAGGGGGAAATGAAGATGGTACTTGAGATCCTTGTGATAATGGATGGCAATGACTCACTCAAATGTATCATTTGTCGAGGGCCAGCATCTGAAAATAAAAATGGTGAGGTGACAGCTGGAGCATCGAAGAAGCTGCAGGACAACTGTGAAGTCAGCGGTGATTACTACCTGAGCTAGAAAAAGGTAAATCAATGGACTAAAGATATACTTGAAGAGATGCTACCTGTTGGCAACAACTCAGCGGAAGGTGCAGAAGGTGATGAGTCAAATCTGTGTGCTGAACAATGGAAGAATATGGTCAATGAGCTTACTGCACAGATGTGGGAAATATTTGACGAGACTGGCATCTTCCTTGCCCTTTGTTGACATGGCTTTGTATTGTTGATAATTGACATGGTTCAAAGTGGGGAACTGTGAGTTCTTTTCTCCATTGTTCCTCACATTTCTCACCTGTGCAGTGCAAAATATCTCTTGGCTATCGTGAAGGAACTTTTAGAGGCATTTGGCATATGCATTGGTGTGGAATAGACATTGGCTGAGCCTACTTGGGCTACTTGCCCATGAACTCAAATACAAGATGCTAGTTGGCAGCTTCCATGGACGTACACATAATTGACGGTGCCAGCTTGCTTTCCTTGCTAAGTACGTGAAAGGTCTGGGACTTGAGGACTTGGAGGGTTGTGAATAATTCTTTTCCAAGTCCAATGCCTTAGCCTCATCTGTATGATATGTGAGCATCTTTCATCAAAAGCAACATATCCAGGAATTTGCAAAGTACATAGATAAACAAGAAACATACCAAAATCTCAGTAAGTTACTTGTTATGCTTTGTTGATATGCAGAACTGTTCAATTAATTGGCAATGGTAGGCACATTTCTCATCAACAACTATCATCAAGCGCTGAGCTTAATCAATGGTTTACCTACATTAGAGAAGCAAATGAAAGATTAGAAGGTGGCTGGCTTTGAGACCTTTGATAGATGGTTGGCAGGGGAGAAGGAGTATTTGTTAGGTCTGTCAAGGGAGCCTCTGCAGAAAACACTGCAGATGGAATATTATCAAAAGTTGGTTAATCTTGCAGACAGTCAGTACATCAACGTATACTTTCTTTGTTGCTTTATTTACTGTTTCTTCTTACAGGAAGAAGTTGGATGTGGCAAAATCCCAATGGCTTATCATTACTCCTGAAACCTATGATTCACATGATTATACCTGGTCTATTGAGATGTAGCGGCGCCATGCTCTTGAAAATCTAGAGAAAGACCTCAAAATTGTTCAAGATCTTGAGATCAAACTGGGAATCACAATGCAATGGACTTCAATGAGCCCTGAGTGGGATATGGCAGTGCAAATGGTAGCCAAGCACTACTATTAGCAATGTCTTGATAAGCTGGAGGGTTTAGTGGTGGCAAGGATGTTCAAGCTGACAAAAATGAATCTGTCACAAACTGGTGCATTCTATAGGTTAATCAGTGATGATTGCAGTGTTATAGACAATATTAGGCTACAAGCTACGCAAGCAAATTGGCAATGCACTCAAGGCCCATTCACAGGCAATACAAAATGTACTCAACCAATACAATACTGTTGCCCACACCCTTTCTCCTCCACATTCAGAGCTTTCCTGGGATGTCGTAGTAGAATATGCATTTCTCATGGACTTTGACCTGCTATTGGACACCTATGAGGACATATGTGATTGCCCTTGGGCTGCACCTGCAGCATGGATTCTGATGGACGAGTATTTCAAAATTCAGTGTGCATATAAGAAAATTGACCAGCTAAATGTTGAAATACGACGACTTGTCATGTATATCCATGATGAAGAGGCATACCTTCAGATGAGAGAGAAGGCCATTGAAGCCAAAGACAACGTACTTGCTCATCAGATTTTCCTACAATGACAACGTCTCCATAAATTCAATGTTCTTCACATGCAGCACATTCACAAACTAGCTGCTCATCCCTGCTTCACAGGCTCCATGTTGTCAGGTACTAGAGCAAAGGGTCAAGATCAGAGAGGGGAAGAGGCAATGGAGGTGGATAGTGAGGGTAGCATCAGCAAGAGCAAAGGCGGTGTCAATAATGATTGTGAGGACATAGACAATGACACCAATGCTGATGCTGAGGGTGATGATGAAGATGACCAATGACAACAATGACAACGACAATGACAATGATGCTCAACTTGCTGAGCAAGTGCATAATGTCATTCAAATTGCCACAGACCTTTAGTTCAGACCCTTCCTCTCTCTATCCAGCTTCCAGATTGAAAAATAATGATATATATTGTGTCAAGTAATATACTGCTTTTTTTCTGAGAATTTTCGATGAGCTTTGAGTGGGGGAGGTGAGCTCATCGTGTCAGACAATGAGCAGAGGGCAGGATCAAGCATTGGCGTTATCTCTGGACAGTCCCAACAAATAGCTGATATCACATCAGTGATACATCAGCGTCCAATACCGACAGCCAATAATAACGTGGCTGATGGCCTAGCCATCACTGGCAATTAGAGCCAGGTCGACAAGTTCTGGAATGAAGTTAAACATTGAAGGTGAATTATTGCAGGAAGTGAGGATATGAAAAAACCACGCCTAACTAAGCATGGAAATTGAGTTATATTCCCTGTCTAATTAGACAGGATTTGTGGGAACTACAGGTGTTCTTTGATCTAAATTATCACAATTTGATCTTATTTTGCTCCATTTTTCTTTTAGCCCTTCCTTGCATTCTATGCTTTTTTTAACATTCTTTCATTCTTTTTTCTTTTTTCTTCTTTTAGTTATGCCAAATTAAACATTATTAGATCAGATCTTCCTTTTTTGATTTATATTATCACAATTTAATCTCATTTTGCTCCATCTGTTAGCCTCATGCTTTTCTTCTTCATAATAGTAGCTGGACTATTATTGAATTAATCATTTAAGCTTGTTAGGTTCTGCTAACTATAGAGGCTTGCAGATACAAGCAGGTTCTTACTAGGCAGACTTGATGTCTAGAGGAGCTCTGAACCTATAAAAAGTGGAAGCAGTAGGTTCCATGAATTTCAGCAAAGTGTAGTTTACTCCAGAACATGCGTAGAGTACCAGAGTTCAAAGAAAATTAGACAGAATTCCAGACTAAGTCTAGGAGCTGGCAAAGTAGAGTGGAGTGAAAAGATGTGAAGAGACAAAGAGGAGAAATCCGGTGGCTGAGATTAAAGCCGGGAAATTGAAACTGAAATCAGAAGACAAAAAGAAGAATTGAAGTGAAACTTAAAGCATTAGGAGACTTTGGAAAGAAAGAAGATAGATTGAATAATATAAAGAGATATACAGATGAGTATAGAGGTAAAAGTTATAGCAATATCAAGACTACTATAATGAGTGACTGACTACAAATTGAATATCTGCAATGGTTAAGTTTCAGGCCTACCAGATGAAGTTCAAAGCAGTGTTCCATGCTATCAGTCCTGTATAGCATATTGCCTAGGTATAAGTCCTATATGGCATATAGTCTGAGTATGGATATGGTGCTGGAAATGTTGGTTGGAGCCTGTGAATTGTATAGGGATAAATGAAGACAGATACTGAGGTTGATCAGAAGTAATGCTAGATGCTGGTGTTGATTGAATGGCTGAATAAATAGGGACAGAAATTGCCAGAAGTGGCATGATATGCTGACTGAGGTGTCAGGTATCTATAGTAGTTTATGAGAGAGTTGGTATAGTCTCAGGTATCTGGAGTTTAAGGTTAAGGCAAGAGCAAGAATAAGATGCTAGTCATAACAAAGCTGATTCCTGCTTTTTTATTTTGTACTTTCTGTATATATTTTTAGAAATATAATTTGTTGAAACTGCTACCATGTAACCAAAGGTTACGAGCTAGAACAATCTTGTGTGTATCACACAGTACTGAATCAGACTGCAGTATCAGATTGACTAGAACTAGAGTGAATACAAGATGTTGTCTTACATAATACTCTACTGGATAACAATAGTGTCGTTGATGCTGATAGTGAGTGTGATGCTCTGTTACATACCCCTCAATGAGACTGAACACTTGGTCTGTAGAACAGGGATAGGAATGAAACCACAATATGCACAGTAGTGCAAGCATCAGGTGGAAATGCATATCACGTCGCTGGAAAAAGTTGGTACTCTGAATGAAGTATTAGTGTCTTCAATAACACCTGAGCTCAGGATATCTTAGTGTGCGAGTGCGCATATGATGCAAGCCCAAAAGAACAAATGAAATAAAATTGAAGGTAAAATAAAAACAGATACACGCTACACTGGAGTGCATGTCAGCCTGAAAATGTTGAGTGTGTACTCAAAATTACCTAAAAACAATTATGGGTCTATAACCTGTCTGATGAGGCCTCCGCGACCGTGCCCATCTCTGTCACCATTGACTCCTCCTTGGTTGCGATGTTAATCACAGGAGGAGGAGGCGCTGATTCCATCCTCAGTGGGGTGGTTGACCCCTCAACTGCAGGCAAATCATGTGCCGATGTTTGGTTTAGGAGATTGACCTGATTTGGGTCCATTCCTATGAGGTAGTAGAGGCCATTGGCCTCAGGGTTGACAGGGAGATTGCTCTCCTCATGGTGTTTGAACATAAGACCAGTCATCTCCCGCCATCCATCCCATTGTGGGATTGCGGCAGGGGTGCCATATGTGGAGAGGCGCTCCATGCGCTCATCGTTGATCTGTTTGAAGATGTCCATAGACATTGTGGGGGAGTGGAACTGCTGTTCCAGGAAGACCACGCCGTAAGTGTAGGCGTGGTCCACCCAGTCTATTGGAATCTGATTGTGTAGAAGGACACGTAATGTGTTGTCATTGGAGAAGTTCTGTGCCTGGTCATCGGGCACATGAACTTGATGAATCTCGAGCTTTGGCCCACACTGGGGCTCAAATGGTTGGTCGGGAAACATGGCATCATACAAGGCAATCATCTCTCGATACAGCCTCAGACGGGCCACGACAAGGGTCATGCGCCTCATGATCATGGGTTTGGCTGTGCTGTTAGCACAGAGAGCTTGACATAATGTGAACCCAAAGAGAGTCCGCCAGTGCATGTGGTAGGCATGGTCTACCGTGATGCCCTGATAGGTGTTTTGCAGCCTGGGTTGACCAAAGACCAGTGTGTACTGCACCAGCTGGTCCAAGTCAAACGGTGTGGCTGGATCTTAAGCACGCATTACATGCAGCACCATGGAATCATCTTCTTTTGTGCGCAAAAAGCGTCCTGGAATATGTTGTCACTCAACAAGAGCGAGGTCGTCAGGGCCCTGCATTGGGTTGACAAGGTCCTGCGCGAAGATGCCAGTCATTTGGCCAATTGATCCACGCATTGACGAGCCTATTTGGCTCATATGCAACACTGGGGTTGGGGCCATGTTTGGCCAAGGTAAAACGTGGCAGACTTGCCAACCAGTAGGATTTATGTCCCATAAGTTCACTGCTGCCCAGCAGAATTATGCTGTACACGAGTTAGAAACACTCGCTATCCTGGAAGCCCTCCTAAAGTGGGAGGATAAACTGATGGGATATAAGATCCACATTATTATGGATCACAAAGCACTAGAGTTCTTCAAGTCTCAGGTGCACCTGTCTCCACGACAATGTCGCTGGATTGACTACATGTCGTGGTACCAGTTTGACATCACCTATGTAAAAGGTGAATTGAACAAAGTAGCGGATTGCTTGTCTTAATATTTCAAGAGTGATACTCGAGATGACGTCTATGACGTGCATGATTATGTCTAGGCGGACAGACACATTGACCCAGGGGCAAAGACTTGCCCCTGCATAGGTTCCATGAAATTAAGGAACATATAGTCGAGCTACGTGCCATGCAAGCACAGGAAACACGTCACAGTAAGCGACTGCATGAACAGCAAGAAGCTCACGATATCAAGGCCCAGGTGCTGGTGGATCATGAGGTCCCTCAGCCAAGTGAAGAAACAAGGCAAGGGGTGCCTCCGAGGGGTACTGAGATGACGCTCCAGCAGGTGCTGGAGTCACAGGACCATAAGCCTGCACTGGCCAACTTAGGCAATGCACAATTCCACACACGTATCTAGCTTGGATACAAGAATGATAATCTCTTCTTAGAGATTCTGAACAATATCCAAGCACATCCGCGCTTCAAGGTGAAGCAGCAGCTTGTCTACCTTACCAGACCCACAGGGTCCAAAGTCATCTGCATTCTCCAGGAGAGGTCATTGATCACAACTATCCTGGACCAGGCCCATAGAGTAGTGGGCCACTTCAGAACTCAGAAAACGCTGGACTATGTGCGATGCTGGTACTGGTGGCCACAAATGACCAAAGAAATGAGCCAATTCTGCTCAACATGCGAGCTATGTCAACAGTTGAAAGTATTGACATTGAAGCCACCGGAGAAGCTTCATTCGCTTCCTATACCAGTCAAACTCTGGAATTTGATTGGGATGGACTTTATAGGTCCGTTTCCCGAGTTGAAGGGTTTCAACTACCTCCGGGTAGTGATTTGCAGAATGACCAGTATGGTCCATCTCATTCCAGTGAGAACCACCATGACAGCTTCAGACTTGTCGTGGATCTATCTCAAGGAGATAGTGCACCTTCATGGATTGCCAAGTTTGATTGTAAGCAATCGAGATGCTAAGTTCACTTCCAATGGTGGAAGGAGCTGCACAAACTGCTTGTGGCGCAGGCTCCCCATATGACTCTTCCACGGGCCGGTGCGCCCATGGTACTGACAGCAGCCCCGTCACCACACCTGCATACGTCGGATACGACGCAGTTGGACGTGACGACGGTTCCTGATAGTAGCGCTCACGGCGTGTGCTGTCCTCCAGGCGCCCATAGCGCCCTTTGTCATTGACCTCCATCTCTTGCAAGTGGAGGGGTGTCTGGTATGGAAGCGGCTCATCACGGCCTGGATAGGCCACCGCTGACTGAAACTGGCTTACCACCGGATATGGCGGCTGCCTCTGGTACTGATTGGGGTAATCACGGTTTTGTATATTCGGGGGTCTCCCCCCTCCACTAGAGCCTTGCCGGCTCTGATCACCCTTTTGCGGCCCCCAATAGGCCATTTTCACTAGACACGTAAACTACGTGTATTGGGACTGAGAAAAGAAAGAAAAAAAAACAATCTCCCAACTCCGCTAGTGGTGTAAACAACCACAAATACATGCCACCCGGCCTCTCACTGGCAATCAAAGTGGACTTCGTCCACATTCCACCACCACACACGCATTATGCGTGTTTTGCTAGCTGTTGAGGGTGTTTCATGCCCTGCAACTCTAGGTACCTGTCCATTGCTGCAAGGTCTTTGCAGTTCACTAGCGGATCCCAGGTAGTATCACCTAGGCTCCACCTCACCTCGAATTCGAGGCTTCCCTTTGTCCACCAATGACCTATGAGGTCATCTACAAACCACTCCTGGTCATTGCCAGTTCCAAAGTCATACGGCTCCGGAGTTGCGCGATTAGGAAATAGCACATCACTACTGGCCATATATGGTTGCAATAGCGACACGTGAAACTTGGGCACTATCCTGCGTGCTTGCAGCGCCTGGGGTAGTTCCAGCACGTAGTTAGACGTGCTCGGTTCCGCCTCAAGAACCTTATATGGTCCAATCCATTTCGGACACAGCTTACTCGCCCTGCCTTTCAGCAGGTTCAAGTTCTTCATCGAAAGGTACACTAGGCTCCCTTTCTCGATGTCCAGCTCATTACGTCTGCGATTATTTGCATGTTTGGTCTGCCATACACGTGATTCTATAATCGCGTCATGGGCATCTGCCAGATTCCTTAGCGCGTTGCGCGCAAACTGCTTTACTCCTACATGAATAACTTTGTCCGTACAAAGTTCACGAATCATGGATGGCATGTAGCCATTGTTGAGTTCAAAGGGTGAATACCCTGTAGTTTCTGATATGCTTGCATTTATCACGAATTCCATGAGGGGACATCTATCCACCCAGTCCTTCTGATCAGGACGTACAAACGCTCACAGGATTTGCGCGATATTTCTATTTGTGCGTTCAGTTTGACCATCTGTTTGCGAATGAAATGACGTTGACATGAGCAACTTTGCTCCCAGCAGTTTGTGCAACTCCTTCCACCATTTGGAAGTGAACTTAGCATCTCGATTGCTTACAATCGAACTTGGCAGTCCATGGAGGCGTACTATCTCCTTGAGATAGATCCACAACAAGTCCAACGCTGTCATGGTGGTTCTCACTGGAATGAGATGGACCATACTGGTCATTCTGCAGATCACTACCCACAGGTAGTTAAAGCCTTTCGACTCGGGGAACGGACCTATAAAGTCCATCCCAATCGAATCCCAAGGTTTGACTGGTATAGGTAGCGAGTGAAGCTTTCCTGGTGGCTTCAATGTCGAGACTTTTGACTGTTGACATAGCTCGCATGTTGAGCAAAATTGGCTCGTCTCTTTGGCCATTTGTGGCCACCAGTACCAGCGTCGCACATAGTCCAGCGTTTTCTGAGTTCCAAAGCGGCCCACTACTCTATGGGCCTGGTCCAGGATAGTCGTAATCAACGACCTCTTCCGGGGAATGCAGATGACTTTGGACCCCGTGGGTCTGGTAAGATAGACGAGCTGCTGCTCCACCTTGAAGCACGGATGCGCTTGGATATTGTTCAGAATCTCTAAGAAGAGATTATCATCCTTGTATCCTTGCTAGATACGTGTGTGGAATTGCGCATTGCCTAAGTCGGCTGGTGCAGGCGTATGGTCCTGTGACTCCAGCGCTTGCTGGAGCGTCATACCAGTACCTCCCGTAGGCACCCCTTGCCTCGTCTCTTCACTTGGCTGAGGGGCCTCATGATCCACTAGCACCTGGGCTTTGATATCGCGAGTCTCTTGCTGTTCGTGCAGTTGCTTACTGTGACGTGTTTCCTGCGCTTGCATGGCACGTAGCTCGACCCTATGTTCCCTGATTTTGTGGAATCGATGCAGAGGCAAATCTTTGCCCTCTGGGTCAATATGTTTGTCCGCCTGGACATAGTCATGCATGTCATGGATGTCATCTTGAGTATCACTCTCAAAATATCAAGACAGGCGATCCGCGACTTTGTTCAATTCACCTTTTACATAGGTGATGTCGAACTGGTACCACGACATGTAGTCAATCCAGCGACATTGTCGTGGAGACAGGTGCACCTGAGACTTGAAGAACTCTAGTGCTTTGTGATCCGTAATAATGTGGATGTTATATCCCATCAGTTTATCCTCCCACTTTAGGAGAGCTTCCAGGATGGCGAGTGTTTCTAACTCGTGCACAGCATAATTCTGCTGAGCAGCAGTGAATTTACGGGACATAAATCCCGCTGGTCAGCAAGTCTGCCACGTTTTACCCTGGCCAAACATGGCCCCAACCCCAGTCTTCGACGCATCGCAAATGAGCCAGATGGGCTCGTCGATGCATGGGTCAATTGGCCAGATGACTGGCGTTTTTGCGCATATGCACTTAATCATCTCAAAACACCGCTGATGCAGTGGTCTCCAATGAAAAGGTGACCCATTCTGGGTCATGGCCATAAGTGGCCCGGTGTATGCAGTGATGTCTGGCAAGAAGTTGCCAATATAGTTCACCAGTCCGACAAATTGTTGGATATCATTATATGTGCATGGAGTATGCCACTCTCGGATTTGGTCGAGCTTGTCCGTACCTGGATGAATGCCCTTCTCGTCAATGACGTGACCAAGACAATCTATACTCGTTGCGTACAACTCGCACTTCTTCCATTTGAGATAGAGACTGGCCTTCCGTAGCCGTTCAAATACGACTCGTAGGTGCTGCTCATGCTCCTCAATGGAGTCAGAAAATATGAATATATCGTCTAAATAGACGTGCATGAACTTCCCGATTACATCTCGGAAGATTGAGGTCATTAACCTCTGAAATGTCGCCAGTGCATTACAATCACCAATCTGCATGATGTTACTCACAAACGTCCCCATCAGGGACGAGAACAGCGTCTTTGGTATATCCTCTTCGTGGATACGAACCTGTTCGTATGCGTCTGTGAGGTTGATTTTTGACCTATACTTCGCTGTCGCGACATCTTCTCGTATTACTTCCTGATCTGGAAGAGGTGTCACATCCTTGACTGTATTATCATTGTGCTGTTGCGCATCCAATGCAGTCCTTAACGTTCCATCCTTCTTGGGAATACAAAGTAATGGTGCAGCTTGCACCGCTGGTCATGGTTCCCACCACTTTGCATTTATGTATCTATTCGTTTTTTCACGAAGTTGATCCTGTAGTGCTCGCGGGCAGCGAGGCAAATGATATTTGTACTGCTTGTTATCATCAATGAGGTTGATCTCATGATTAACCTCCCACCATGGAGGAAGCTCTTCCTTCTTTCCATTGACGATATCAGCAAACTCCAGTTGCCATTGCTACCGCAATCGAGGAATATCCTCCTCTGTAAGGCTCACAGCCTTACCTTTTCCTTTGGCTACGCATGCTATACGCAGTTGAACCTTTGGTTCAAATCGCTCCCGTAAGGCACGTACGTGCTCCTCTGTGAGATCTCCCGGATTCAACCTTACAACCGGTTGTTTCCTTGTCATATTCGCCAAAGACTGCACACTTCTCGCTTTCAGCGAGAGTCCATCAAATACAATATCCAATGTTTCGGAAATCTTGTCCTCTTGTGTGTGATAGTACACTTCTCCCGTCTGGGTCACCTACACCCTTCCCATAGCCTGCGTCACCACTGACGCTACCAACTCATTCCACTCCCGTGGCATTCATGGGTCATATGCCCATTGCACTCCTAGCTGAGGCACTGGTCGGTCCATTAGCGACCTAGTGCTACCCACAGTTCCCATCGTACTGTATACCTTGTCCTTGACGAGATCCTCAACCTTCACTCGAGAGCTAGTCGGCTGGCATTCCAGTGACTCCACCACGCGTTTACTATGCTCATTCTTGCACTGTACAGCCTGTTTAGGCTTTCCATTGGTACACCCAATCACATCCAGGTGCTTCCCCTTCTTTAGAGTTCCTTGAAACTCTTCCTCAGACATCAGTATAGCTGGCGAGTCTGCCGGCAGGCTTTTTGGTGGGGCCTGTTTGTCCTCCACCTCCTGCACAGTCGCTCTCCTGCGACCATCTAGTCAGTTGCGTTCATCACGCTGCTTTTCAGTTGCGCGATAGTGCCTCAACTGACCATCTGTGTCGTTTAACACAACTTTCTCCACCTTCAAAGGCGTACCATTCACAACGACCACGTCGTTCATGAAATCCAGCGACACCTTGTTCTTACGCATGAACGGCGTACCGATAATCATGTCGTAGCAATCAAAATTCGCTATATCCACATACTCTTTCGTCGACGTCCCTGATGTCTTTACTCTCACTTCTGCGCCAAACTGCACCATGGCACGACTCCCTACAGTCTCCAGCTGGAGCATCAGTGGCTCCTCCAGTTCATGAACGCGAATTGCGTTGACGTGAGCAAACTGGGGCGTAATGCCTGTAGTGGTACTCCCGGAGTCCCACAACGTCCATGCCAGATGTCCATTGACATCCACATACGTGACCAGGCACTCCTTCTCCTCGGGAGTATAGCGTGGCCTGTGCAACTTATTAGTTGCCTTCTGCAGGGTTACGCGTCTCATTTGGACGTGCTGATCTCCACGGCACTCAGTCAGTGCAACCAGGTGTTCTTCCTTGTCTTCACAAGCATAATAGTCGCTGTCATACACATCCACTGTGACGTATTTGTCGCCATCAATGTGGACGCTCTCGGCGTCATCCACTTCCGACCCGTCAGCCTCTACTTGCGGCTCCTCCTCCGTGTCGTCGATGACCTCATCGTCTTTGTTGTCACTGACAACATCACTCGGTGCCACAGCCATATGGGCCGCTCGGATGTGTGCCCTAGGAGGGGCGGGGCATTCCTTAGCAAAATGTCCGCTCCTGCCACAATTGTAGCACGCTGAGGGATCCCCGGCATGCCTTCTCTGGGCCACTCCTGGAACCCCAGCGGGTTTGCCTGTCATATGCGCTGCAGGCGCCACCACTCCTCTTGGTGCTACTTGATTCTGACCCGAAAAGGGTCGGCTATCCTTCGCTGGCAATTGTCCAGCAGGCTTTGATTGAGGCCGTTGGCCTCCAGGAATTGTCTTGCGAACAACAAATCGTGGGTTGCGATTGTTCTCCATCTCTGTCCGTTTGGCCAGGAAGGTTCCCACCTTTACTGCCTGACGGTTCACAGTTCCTCAGCGGGAACTCCGCTGCTCATAATAGTTCGCCGTCCGTGTTGACTGCTCATAATGGATGGCATACGCCAAGAATTTGGTCACAGTATTGACCTCCGGAGACAAATTGTCATCGTGTATCAACGCTCTCCTCATGTCTGCAGGTATTCCATCCAGGAATGTCTCGCGTATAGTGTATTCATCTGGATAGATGGCCATATTCTGTGCATGACCCACCAGGTCATCATAAAAGGTCTGGACGCCAGTCTTAGCATCATACACTGCCTTTCTAAAGGCATCACAAGCTTCCTGCATTGTAGCAGCATTGATGAAACAATTGTACAGTCCTATCAGGACTTCTTTAAATGTCCAATGCGTTTTGTCGCGATTAATGTGGAGAACATGGCGACGAAACCAATTCCGAGCCTCTCCCTCCATAAATTTGTGTAGCACGAATATCCTCTCCTGGTCCATGTCGTCTCCACCATAGCAGCAGGCTGCGAGGTGGTAGCACACGTCCATGGCCCAGTCCTCCAGTTGAGAGAACCTATGTCCTCCAGTGTACGCACGTATGTGTTTACCATCGGATTTACGGGGACTTACCCCAGCAGGAAACTTAAATCTGACTCCAAGGGAGTCATCCACCAGACAAGTGAGGTGGTCATGCATATGATCCATATGGATCCTGACCGCTTCATTCATTCCCGGCGTAGTTTCACGCAATTCATGAGGTGCGGGCATCAAAAATGCCCGAGGACTGCGAAACAGGTGTTTATTGGCCGCTCTTTCCGGCTGTGGGGTGGGCTGTTGCCTCACTTGTTGCTCTGCTGGTAATCCACCAGCCTGCCTGCCACTATCATGATGATTATTATTGTCTCGATCATTATTTTTGTGATCATGACCTCCACCGTCATTATTGCGACGACTTGGCTCCCTCCGTTTGTAGTGACCACTACTATCATCACTACCACCCAAACCTCTGTCTGGTTCAGCCGTCCGAGCCGCGAATTGTTGCGGCATATCATCAACAGGTGTTACACCCTCACACCCTTCAAAGACTACCCCTTGGTCATCAATTAACGACTCACCATGATTGCGCAAGTCCTGGTTGCGTATTCTCTGGTAATTGACGCGTTCATTCCAGTTGTCCACTAGGTGGACACGTCGCACTACGCGTCGTGGTCGCGTTCGCTCCTCAAGAATGTGGACTTCGTCCACCTCTTCCTTGATTGTAACTTGCTTACGAGGTGTCTTAACCTCCTGCACTGCAAGTAGTGCCTCTGGCTCTGCCGGAGTCGTCGTCACAGTCTCCACCTCAGACAATGCCTGCTGAGGCACTCCACTAACAATGTGTTGACGGTTTGCAGCGTTCTGACGCTGAACGTAGTCTTACTGAGACTCATTAGCCTGACGAGGCGCATTGAGCAATTCCATCGCGTCTGCGATTAATGGCGCTCATCTGCGCACACTCATCTCACATTCTACTGAGTCAGCTGGAGTAGCCATTGAGACTGCTGACCCTCGTGCCGCTTTGCGCTTAAGGTATTCCACTACTTCGAGTTCGAAGATGTGCACAAACAATTCGATATATTCATTCGAATCTGCATGGGGTACATCGTGGCTCCTAGCAGCCAGCAACTGTAAGTGCTTCACTACATAAAGCTGAAGACGCTTTCGCGTCGATTCTTTCGCGACTGCCGGATATCGGTCCAATACTAGCTGTAACTGGATAGACAAGGTCGAATGCGACCTTTTGCTTTCCTCATCATCTGAGGATTCCAGCTCGGACTCTAAGTCCATAACTCTCCTGAGGCCGTCATGCCTCACCTGCGGCTGTTTGCCAGCCTGTCTGTGCAACTCTGAAATTCCAGGCGCTGTTGACACCTTTTCCAACCTTACGACATTGTCGTCCTCCCTACTGACCACTATTGCTGGCCCTTGCGCCTGTCCTTGTGTCGTCAATGACGATGGTCCCAGTTTAGTAGCCGCATCGGCCACATATTCCAAAAGCCATTCAGTAGGTGCAGTCTGGAAGGGGGTACTATGCGCAAACACGCTGCCTTGTACCATTTCCGAGTACTGGGTAATATCCGGTTGACCCTCAGAATGAGCTGACGAGCTCTCGGGCAATACCGGATACATCAATGAAGGCATTTGGCTTGCTGGCAGCGACACTCCTGAGACCGCGGATCTCTCTCCTGGTTTACCACCAGGTCATACAATGGCCATCATCTGTGATACGGATAGCCCATCAGGCATTCCAAAGCTCGCGCTGACATCGCAAGAAATCTTTTCATCCCGCTTTGGCGGAGGTTGGTATGCTGATGCAGATTGCGTCTTCACAGCTTGAAGCACAGGTAGGTCACCTGTGTCTGCCGCTGGGAACGGAGGATCCAGATCAAGAGAGCCAGTCATGGAAGCACGTTTTCAACGTGATGCCAACAGAAAATTGAGAGGTTTTGATGAGAGTTGCCTAGTCAGTAACAAGCCTAGAGTCTAAAGCCGATAGCAGAAGATTTAAAAAAATGTAACCTGAGTTACGAGGTAAAACTATCTTGTGTGTATTCCACAGTGCTAAATCAGACCGCAGTATCGGATTTGACTAGTACTTAGAGTGAAAACAAGATGTTGGCTTATGTAATACTCTACTGTATAATTATAGCGTCGTTGACGCTAATACTACGTATGACTCCGTTACAGAAGCCTTCCCCCAGGTTTCCTTTTGTTTCAATGTCAGGGTTAAATAAGACTATACTTTCTTCCTCTACCAGAGCTCTCTCCTCATCTGATATGCTGGCAGCTTGCTTATAAGTGATCTTGTAAATTTGCAGCATTGTTGGAGTTAGTACATCTCTTTGTTCTCAGGTCCTTACATGGAGGACATGCACAATTCCTTCTTGGTTTGTGTGCTGGGTTTCTGTCTGGATAAAGAGTATCAATCAGCATTAGCACATTGCTGACAGTCCTCATTTTATATGTCCACAGCAAGCACCTGGCAGGTTCTGAGTTCTATCTAATTTCTTTCTTATTTTTAAGGCTAATGTGGAACTATATTGGGAGCATCCTGTTCAAATCAGCTGAGAGTATTAGGGATTGAAAAGCTATATTATGTTTTTTAGCTGCTTTAATCACACTTTGCAGGAATTCAGACAAGCCATCTTCTTTCATTCTTGTGTCCATGTCAACATTTTGTAGGAAGATATTGATATGCACTAATTTGTTTCCTATATTCCACTTTTTTGCAATTTTCATCCCAATAGTTGTGTTGGCCACCTTTGCCCAGTTAGGTCTATTACCATTCAACTTGAGATATTTTTTTATTTTCATTATTTCAATGGCATTATTCCTTGTTGCAATGTCCAGAAGTTTTTTTCCTCCTCTCTCATGCGAAAGTAGGAGGGTTGTCATTTCCAGGGTAGAGTGTGAGTTGAGCCCCCACATGTATTCTCATATAATTTTTGAGAGACACATTTCAATCTGTTTTGGCATACTTTGGACATAAGCACAATACTGGGTCCTACCCCCCACTACCATGCCTACTATCAACCTTCTGCCCTCTAGAGTAGATCTACCTTTCTCCCATCTCTTCAGGTTGTCAATGACTTTCTCTATTGTGGAAGTCCATATGCTCACATTATCCACCTTGTTTCTAACAATGCAGCTAGGAGGCATGTGGCCTCTCCATCTCTTAGAATCTTAATATTTTCAGGAACTTTTGCCCCACCAGGTAATAACTCTCTACTTGATACCAAGTTATCTCAATTGCCACTGTCTTTGGTATGTTAAAATTTGCCCCTGATGCTCTGCACCATCTGTGTAATATCTTTTGCAGACTTTTGAAGAAGTCTCCTTGGTCAAGGTAGACAGTTGTATCATCTGTGAACATTTTTTCAATAAGTCTCTCTATTGAGTTCCTTAGAGTAAGGCCCTTTAACTTTGAGTCATGTAGTAGCTGGGCCAGTGACTCAATTGTGAGGTTAAATAACAGGCAGGAGAGGGGGTCTCCTTGATGAACCCCCCTCATCACTTTAAAAGGTTCACTTATTTCACCATTAACTATAGCTTTTGTATATGCATCTGAGTAAAGGGCTTGGACAGTATTTATAAAAGTATTGGGAAATTTGAGCTTCTTCAGGGTGGCCCATAAGAAGGAATGGAGGATACAATTGTAGGCTTTCTCTTAGTCTAAACATATTATCATCTCATTTGTTTCTGACATCTCACACCAAGTTGTCATTAGATGTGCAAGCTCTGTTTGGTCTTCTATTTTGCATCCTTTTATGAAACCTGCTTGAGATGAGTGGATAATTGAAGGGGCCACTTTGCCTAGTCTCATAGCCAAAACTTTGATCATAACTTTATAGTCAGTGTTCAACACCATGATAGGACAGTAGTTTCCAATGTCTGTTCTATTTTTTTTTACAGAGGGCATAACCATCTCTCTAAGAAACCCAGGCCTTTCACTATTCCATGGTCTCTAATATCATTGAATACCAATGTTAGGCACTTAGCTATGTTACAGCTGGCATTGCAAAAGCCATCCTTTTCTAGGTCCTCAAATTTACACATTAACTCTTTCCACACATCATGGAGGATACTGTCAAGACCTGTAGCCTTACCAATCTTCAATATCTTTATTGCTGTTCTAGTTTCTTTCTCAGAAAAGAGTTTATTTATTATACCCACTTGTTCATTTGTTTAAGTACACATTTATGTGGCCAAGGATATTCTTAACATGATACTCATAGTCCAACTTTGACACAGGGTTGTCTCTCGATTGAAGCTAGTCATAGTACTTCCTAGTGATTTCTGCCATCCTTATGAAGTTCCTTTCCATGGCCCTGTTATTCCTTGGGTCCTTCCTAAGAGCAGCTATCATATCTCTTGATTTTCTATCCTTATTAATGTTTATCCAGGATTTAGATATTGTCTTCCTATGAATAAAGAAGTCAACTTCAACTATAACAGTGTCCCTTGCTTTTGCAAAATTGGTTTACCTCCAACTCCTTTATTCAGTAATCTAGGATCCCTGTATGAGCCCTTTTCATATCTTCATCTAATGCAGGGTCATTCTGTGTTTTTTGCAGATTCCTTTTTATTGCCACTATCTCTTTCAATATTTTTGGCTTTAGCTTTTTTGAGTAATCATGTATTTCTTTAATTATACAATTTTTGAAGGACTTGTATACAGTTTGAGGGTTTAGTTCACTAGATCTCATATGTTCTATTGCTTCTCTGTTCTTCAAGCATTTTTTCTTGATTTCTTTAAGTCTTCTTATAAGCTTGCTGTCCTTTACCAGTTTTACTGGCATTGCATATTGTCTATTCCTCATGACAGGTTGTATTGGATTTAGGATTGTGGCTAACACTAGATGGTGGTCAGTGTTTATATCCAAGCATGATATATTCCAGTCCTAGCTAAACTCCAATAAGTCTTCTTTCAGGTAAATCCTATCTATTTGGGATTGGATTGGTCTGTTTATTATGTAAAAGGAAAAGCCAACAGAACTTGGGTTGTGTCTATTCCAACTGTCAGCCAGGCTAAGTTGTGTCTTAAGATTTAGAAGTGCCTCAGTTAGGTTATAATATATGGAGAGACAATCTATTGCAACCTCCACCACATTCATATCACCCAACATGACTTCAGGCCTATAGATGCCAGGGCTTTCTGCCCAGAATCTCATTAATGATTTCCAGAAATCATGATTTTAGCATGTGTCATTTGGGGTGTATGTATACATTCAGGCAGCCCATATTTTTATTTTTGATCCATGGGATCACTAGTAGAATTGCTCTTTCTGAGACAATAATTCTTGTGGTAGTTTCTTTCCATCTCATGGTGCTCTTGTTGATTCTATACATATCTGATGGCAGAACAGAGAGTTTATATCATCTTGCATCTCCGTGTTTAGATGCATCTCCTGAATGGCTAGAATGTTGATCTTAGATTCTTGCACTAGTTGGCAGAGCATTAACCATTTTGGCCTCATTAGCTCTGTTCCTTCTTCTTTGATATTTAGAAAAGCAATTTTTATGTCATCTCTCTTTCCTTTACCTTTTGAGGCTGTTACCTTAGTAGTTAGTGTCAATGTATAGCTTGATTGTACTTTCATTGTCACTGTATTTGCTTGTATAGTCTGCCCCTCCATGATTTGGGGCTGTGCTGTCAACATGGTTTGGTCCAGGAGTGAACCTTTCCTCTGAAAATAGTCAACTTATTTCCATACATATTGTTTCCATGTTAGAGGTAGAAGTTTGCCAGGATACACCTCCAAACTCTCTTGGACCATCTTCAGGAGTACAATTGGTGATGGGGTTGTCACCCTCTCTTGTCTATGAGTGGCATTATTTGTTGCTGTCATTATCAACTCAGGGTATGTTAAAATCTCTCATTGTGTCAGGAAGTGGTTTTGGGTGTGTATACAGATGTATTCTGTGAACTTAGCAGGAGTGCTGCCATGGCTCACCCTTTGTAAGTGTGAAGCTGTCTGAGCATTGCCCAACCCAGCCAGGAGGTATTCTCAGATTACCTGTTGCCCAAGAGTGCAGTAAATTCATCCAAGCTGTCAATCCAATATCAAAAGAGCTCAGTATGTGACAGATACATTTTACTACTTACGCATACAATTATTCATTGGAGACAGTCAAACTTGGGGCCAAAACTTGAGCCTCTCCTTTTGTCACCTCTCATGCTGCCTCTAAAAAAGCCCCACCTTCTTTTACCACTGTTCGGTTTGCCATCACATATAGTTTGCACAAATTCTGCAGTCTCTTCGATCTTCTGATCTGTATTTGCATCACCAAACCAGCCATCTAAAGTTAGGTATGTGCACTGGAGTGGATTGTGATCTGCCCCCTTGCAGTTGAAGCAGTGAAGGCAGTTCTCCTTGCTTACCACTTTGGCACTACCGTAATCTATGTCAACAAAATTTATGTCTATCATAAGGATAAAAACTATAAGCCTCCTGGTAGCAGTCTCAACAAATTATATCTCCAAAAACATCCCAATAAATACACAGATAGTACAGAACAAAGGGCAGGGACCAGCTCAAGCTATCAACTCAACAATAGTTCAACCACTGTTATGGAGAGAGGAAGCATGGAAGCTGGCAAAAGTGACAAAATGGGATCAAATTGTGATGATCTAGATCAAGATCTGATCTGACAATGCCTGATTTGACATGACTGAAAGGAGAAAGGGAAAGAAGCATGGAGGGATGTTAAAAGAGATGAATAGGATGCTGGCACATGCATTGAATGAAGAAAGGAAGAGATGAATGGAATGGTGGCACTGAAACATGCATCATCAAAATGGAAAATGGAACAACAAATTAGGTCAGGAATGCTGGGAGATCAAGAGCAAAAAGTCATGTGATCTGGTGGTCTGTGCACTAGAAAATTAGTATAAATAGTCCAAGTAGAGTAGAAAATAACCAGGCAATTGATAGGCAAAGGCTCAGTAGTTCCCAGAGAGTGAATCACTTAGGCTGGAGTTTGTTGAGAACTCTCTGCTTTTAGGAAGATTATTGAAAGCCTTTAACATTATAATATATCAATTTCATCATCAAGTCAGTGTGCATTGAAAGTAACATTCTACACTATCAAGCCCCAGAACTATCAGTACTACTTGCAACCAAGTACTACAACTTTACTATTGTTGTCAATATATCCCAGAAAAGGAAAGGAAAGAGAAAATTTACATATGACTCTGACATTTAGTTTCACTGCATCTAGAGTCTGTAACCTATTTGAAGGACTTGGTGTACTAGCACAGCAGCATAGCAGTTGTAACTACTTGGTGTGAGCATATAGAGGGGGCTATGGAGCCTATGAGGCTCATCTTGATTAGAGCAGATTACACTGCAGAGGGCCTGTTAGGCACAACTGGAGCTACCAGGATTAGTGGTGCACATGGTGGTTATGGATTAAGTGGCCCTCCATTAAGTAGCTATCTTTTATACTATGTGCTATGGTATTTTAGAAATAAGTTCATCTGCGGCACTATCAATTAGTGCCTCTCCTTGTAGTTACAGCTAACAGCAATCTGTTAATGGTAACCAGTAGTACTGTAACGGAGTCATCTGTGTTCTTAGCGTCAACGACGCTATAATCATTTAGTAGAGTATTATGTAAGACAACATCTTGTTTTCACTCTAAGTACTAGTCAATCCGATACTGCGGTCTGATTTAGCACTTGTGTGATACACACAAGATAGTTCTAACCCGTAACTCCGGTTACATTTTTTTAAATCTTTTGCTATCGGCTTTCAACTCTAGGCTTGTTACCGACTAGGCAACTATCATCAAAACCTCTTGATTCTCTGTTGGCATCACGTTGAAAACGTGCTTCCATGACTGGCTCTCTTGATTCGGAACCTCTGTTCCCAGCTGCAGACGCAGGTGACTTACCTGTGCTTCAAGCTGTGAAGACGCAATCTGCGCCAGCATACCAACCTCTGCCAAAGCGGGACAAAAAGATTCCTCACGATGTCAGCACGAGCTTTGGAATGCCTGGTGGGCTATCCGTATCACGGATGATGTCCATTGTATGACCTGGTGGTA
>QFEW01003726.1:0-12937 GCA_003316525.1 Termitomyces eurrhizus | reverse complement strand
ATACTAAATAATTCACAACTGTCAATACAACATTTTCTAAGAAACATAGAATTTCTTACCAAATCTCAGAGCAGAACATGCATGTCTGAATTAGTTAGAATAATGAGAACAGTATATACAATGCCAATACTGTCTTTTGATGTGGCATTGATTGACATCGCAATTAATAAATACATTGATGTGCTAGTTTATAGGTTGGAAAACAGACAATAAAGGTATCATATATTTTACAAACAGTTATTTTACTTGTCGATATGTGGATTTGTCCTTGAAAATGTGGTTTTATAACAGTTTAATTACTAGTAGAAGGTTGATTGTTGAAGAAAGCAGTCTGGATACATTGGATATATGAGTCTGCAGAAGTAGTAAAGCAACAATAGTATTATATGTTAGAGTAGCATGATCATATATTACTAATGGAAAGTTGTTTAGTTTGAATCAAGTCTGTGTATTTAAGGCTATAGGTCATATTGTTCGAACAACCCCTTCCAAAATAAGGACAGTTCATATGATTTTGGACAATGTGAGGTCATATGATCTTCAAAAATTATTGACAGTCATACACCCAAACACTGATATAATATATGTTAAACGTGCTCATAGTGAATATAATTTATTTTCATTACTTATAGCTAACTAAGGACTAAGTAGTCCATAAAAATGATCCTCGGTATACCTATCAAGCAAACAAAGGTGCATATTATATAAGCATTTGGTGGAACAACTGGTTTACTTATATATTTTATTTATTTCTTTATTTATTTTACTGCTATTTAACTGATAAAAGACTGTTTGGTTGTGCATCCAAATGCTGACATAATATATATTCATGTGTATTAAAATTGGTTTATTAGTTAGTAATAATGAGTTTGAGCACATGATATAATGGAACATCACACTTGTACTAGCATCAATGACGCTATAAGTATCCAGTAGAGTATTACATAAGATAACATCTTGTATTTACTCTAATTCTAGTCAATCCAATATTGCAGTCTGATTCAGCACTGTGTGATACACACAAGATCATTCTAGCTCATAACCAACAGTTACATTTTTTTGAATCTTCTGCTATTGGCTTTAGACTCTAGGCTTGTTACCAACTAGGCAACTCATCACCAAAACCTCTTGATTTTTGTTGGCATCACATCAAAAACATGCTTCCATGACTGGCTCTCTTGATCCAGACCCTCCTTTTCCAGCTGCAGACACAGATGATTCACCTGTGTCTCAAGCTGTAAAGATGAAATCTGCATCTGCTTACCAGCCCCTGCCAAAGCAGGATGAAAAGATATCTTGTGATGTCAGCGTGAGCTTTGGAATGCTGGGTGGACTATCTATATCACGGATGATGTTTATTGTACAGCCTGGTGGTAAACCAGGGGAGAGATCCACAGTCTCAGGAGCGTTGCTACCAGCAAGCCAAATGCCCTCATTGATGTACCCAGTATTGCCCAGGAGCTCATCAGCCAGACCTTACCTAGTACTTGGAAATGATACAAGGCAGTGTGTTTGTGCATAGCACCCCATTCTGGACAGCACTAACTGAACGGCATCTGGAGTACGTGGCAGACGCTACCATGGAATCAGGACCGTCATTGTTGCCAATGCAGAGACAGAAGCAAGGACCATCTATAATGGTCAGTAAGGAGGACAATGAGGTCGTAAGGTCAGAAAAGGCATTGTCCATGCCTAGAATTCTGGAGTTGCATGAAAGAGCTAGCAAACAGCCACAGGTGAGGCATGGAGGCCTCAGGAGAGCTCTGGACGTAGAGTCTGTGCTGGAGTCCTCAGATGATGAGGAAAGCAAGAAGTCGCATTTGACCCTGTCTATCCAGTTACAGCTGGTATTGGACCAATATCTGTCAGTTGCAAAGAAATTGACACAAAAGCATCTGCAGTTTTACGTAGTAAAGCACCTACAGTTACTGGCTGCTAGGAGCCACAATGTACCTCGTGCAGATTTGACTGAATATATTGAACTATTTGTGTGTATCTTCGAACTCGAAGTGGTGGAATACATCAAGCGCAAAGAGGCATAGAGGTCAGCAGTCTCAACAGCCACTCTGGCTGACTCAGTGGAATGCAAAATGAGTGTGTGCCGACAAGCGCCATTAGTTGCGGATGCAATAGATTTGCTGAACACGCCTTGTTAGGCCAATGAGTCTCAGCAAGACTATGTGAGGTGTCAAAATGCCACAAACCATCAACACATCATCAGCGGAGTGCCTCAACAGGCCTTATCTGAAGTAGAGACTGTGACGACAACTCTGGCAGAGCCAGAGGCATTACTTGCGGTGCAAGAGGTTAAGACACCTTGAAAGCAAGTCACTATCAAGGAGGTGGTGGATGAAGTCCATATTATTGAGGAGCAAATGTGACTATAATATGTAGTACAACATGTCCACCTAGTGGACAACTGGAACAAATGTGTCAATTATCAGAGGATGTGCAACCAGGACTTGTGCAATCATGGTGAGTCATTGATTGATAACCAGGAGGTAGCCTTTGAAGAGCATGAAGGTATAATGCCTGTTGATGACATGCAGCAACAATTCACAGCTTGAACTGCTGAACTGGACAAAGATCTGGACAGTAGTAATGCTAGTAGTGATCACTACAAGAGGAGGGAGCCAAATTGTTGCAATACCAACAGTGGAGGTCATGATTGTAGACAGAACAATTGGGATGATCATAATTGTCATAATGGTGGCAGGCATTCTGGTAAATCACCAGCGGAGCGAGAGGTGAGGCAACAGCCTACTCTACAGCTGGAAAGAACGGTCAACGAACACTTGTTTTGCAGCCCCCAGGCATTTTTAATGCCTACACCTCATGATTTGTGTGAAACTACACCAGAAATGAATGAGGCAATCAGAATCCATATGGATCATATTCATGACCACCTCACTCGACTGGTGGATGACTTCCTAGGAGTCAGGTTCAAATTCCTTGCTGGGGTAAGTCTCCACAAATCTGATGGTAAGCACATATGTGCATATGCTGGCAGGCATAGGTTTTCCTAGCTGGAGGATTGGGCCATGGATGTCTGTTACCATCTGGCAGCCTGCTGCTATGGTGGAGATGACATGAACTATGAAAGAATATTTGTATTGCATGAATTTATAGAAGGAGAGGCTTGGAATTGGTTTTGTCACCATATCCTTCACATTAATTGTGACAAATTGCATTGGACGTTGAAGGAGGTCCTGATAGGACTGTATAACCGCTTTGTCAATGCAGCAACGATGCAGGAAGCTTGGGATGCCTTTAGAAAGGCAGTGTATGATGCTAAGACTGGCATCCAGACATTTTATGATGACCTGGTGGGTCATGCACAGAATATAGCCGTCTGTCCAGACAAATACACAATTTGCGAGACATTTCTGGATGGAATACCTGCAGATATGAGGGGAGTGTTGATACACAACAACAATTTGTCTCCAGAGGTCAATACTGTGACCAAATTCTTGGCATATGCTATTCATTATAAGCAGTTGACATGTACTGCAAATTATTATAAACAGCATAGCTCACGCTGAGGACCTGTGAACTGTCAGGCAGTAAAGGTGGGAACCTTCCTGGCTAAATGGTCAGAGATGGAGAACAATCACAATCTGTGATTCATCATCTGCAAGACAATTCCTGGAGGCCAACAGCCTCGATTGAAGCCTGCTAGGTATTTGCCAGCAAAAGATAGTCAACCTGTTTTGGGTCAAAACCAAGTGGCAGCTAGAGGGGGTGTAGTGCCTGTAACATGCATGGTGAGCAAACCCACTGGGGTTTCTGGAGCAGCCCAGAGAAGGCCTGCTGAGGACCCCTCAGCATGCTACAACTGTGGTAGGGTTGGGCATTTTGCTAAGGAATGTCCTGCCCCGTCCAAGGCACACATTTGGGCAGCTCATAGTGAGGTTGTTGAGGAGGTGGAAGAAGAGCTGCAAGTAGAGGCTGATGGCTCAGATGTGGAGGACACTGAGAGCATCCAGATAGATGGCAACAAATATGTCGCAGTGGATGTGTATGACAGCAACTACTATATTCGCAATGACAAGAAAGAGCACTTGTTTGCACTGACCAAGTGACTGACCAAGTGCCATGGAGATCAATGCATCCGAATGAGACGTGTCACATTGCAGAAAGCAACCAATAAGTTGCAGCAACCACGATATACTCCTGAAGAGAAGGAGTGTTGGGTAACCTATGTGGATGTCAATGGACATCCAGCCTGGACTTTGTGGGACTCTGGGAGTACCACTACGGGCATTACACCCCAGTTTGCTCACATTAATGCAATTTGTGTTCATGAATTGGAGGAGCCATTGATCTAGTTGAGAACTGTAAGGAGTCATGCCATGGTACAGTTTGGTGCTGAAGTGAAGATAAAGACATCAGGAACATTGACCAAGAAGTATGTGGACATAGCAAATTTTGATCGCTACAATATGATCATTAGTACGCTGTTTATGCGTAAGAACAAGGTGTCGTTGGACTTTATGAATGACATGGTCGTTGTGAAGAGTGTGCTTTTGAAGGCAGAGAAAGTTGTGTTAAACAACACGGATGAGTGTCTGAGGTGCTATCACGCAACTGAAAAGCGGCATGATGAATGCAACTGACTAGATGGTCGCAAGAGAGTGACTGTACAGGAGGTGGAGGACAAACATGTCCCACCAAAAAGCTTGCTGGCAGACTCACCTGCTATCTTGATGTCTGAGGAAGAGTTTCAAGGAATTCTGAAAAAGGGGAAGCACCTGGATGTGGTTGGGTGTACAAATAGAAAGCCTAATCAGACTACACAGCATAAGAATAAGCATGGTAAACACATGGTAGAGTTGCTGGAATGCCAACCAACTAGCTCTCAAGTAAGGATGGAGGATCTCATCAAGGATGAGGTATATAGTATGATAGGAACTGTGGGAAGCACGAGGTTGCTAATGGATTGATCAGTGCCTCAGCCAAAAGTGCAATGGGCATATGACCCACAAATGCCATGAGAGTGGAACGAGTTGGTAGCGTCAATGGTGACACATACTATGAAAAGGGTACAGTCAATCCAGACAGGAGAAGTATACCGTCATGCATGGTAGGATGAGATCTCTGAAGCGTCAGATATTGTATTTGATGGTGTATTGCTGAAGGCAAGAAGTGTGCAATCATCATCAAATACGATGATAGGACCCCATACAGGATCAGCACATCAATGGCAGGCTACGGCAACACGGCACTGGCTCGGGATACCTTAGCGCATGCTAATTAACCAATTTTGGCGATATTTGACAGCCATGCACGGCAAGAAGCAGATCTGATCAATGATAGCGCTGATGGCAGGCAGAATGACAACTGACAGATGACATCAGTCACTGACGACAGCGCTTAGCAAGAAGGTTGAGGATCTATCAAAAGTTGACAGACAGCTTGGCATTTGACCTTGGCGTCTGACATCGCTTAGCGCCTCAATTTGGCACCTGACATCGCTTAGTATTTTGGACAGACAGAAGGTTGATGGATTGATGTTTTAGCGTCATGATCTGCTGCCTAGTATCACTAAGGGTCTTGAATAGACAGTAGAGATCTGAAACCATTGGAGCTACCCCTATAAAATTTTCTAGTTTACCGCACTTTGGCAATTGTTAGTCACTGGCAACGGTGAACTCCTTGTAGTATAAAAAGTACTTATTGACTTGTACATACAAAACAAGAAAAACAGAGTTTCCTGCCCCCTTACTCCAGTCTCCCTTACGGTTGGCAACATCAAAGTCATCAGCAGTTGCAGACTATCACTAATCCTCAACATACTCATGCCTTGCAGCTACAGCAGGCATTAATGATACTTAGATTTTGCTAAGCTTACAGTGTTCTTGCCACTTACATTGCCATGTTCACTTACCGCTTCTCCCCTAGGCGCTTTGCCTTAGCGCTTGACACTTGCCAACCCCTTTTTCTGACTTTACCTTATTTTCATAAGCACGTTCTCTGGGACCTGCCTGGGACTCCTCTTATCACTTTTAGCACGCCCAATGCAAGCTTTTGGTATGGTAACACTATAGCTATATTTGTTACTGACGAAACTTTGGGCATCATCAACGACAAGAGCGGCGAGGAGGCAACCAGTCATAAGGTTGAATCTGGAAGATCTCACAGAAGAGCATGTATATGCCTTATGGGAGCGATTTGAACCAAAGGTTCAGCCACGAATAGCATGCATATCGAAAGAGAAAGACAAGGCAGTAAGCCTTACAGAGGAAGATATTCCTCGATTGTGCCAGCAATTGCAACATGAGTTTGCTGATATCGTCAACAGAACAAAGGAAGAACTTCCTCCATGGCAGGAGATTAATCATGAGATTAATCTCATTGACAATAATAGATAATAAGCAGTACAAGTACCATTTGCCTTGCTGTCCGTAAGCATTACAGGATCAGCTTCATGAAAAGAGGAACAGATACATAAATGCAAAGTGGTGGGAACCACAACCAGCAGTGCAAGCTGCACCTTTACTGTGTATTCCCAAGAAGGATGGGATGTTATGAACTGCATTGGATGTGCAACAGTGCAATGATAATACAGTCCAGGACGTAACACCCCTTCCAGATCAGGAAGTCATATGTGAAGATGTCACCACAGTGAAATAGGTCAAAAATCAACCTAACAGATGCATATAAACAGGTTTGCATATGCGAAGAGGATATACCAAAAATGCTGTTTTCATCCCTGATGGGGACATTCATGAGTAATATCATGCAGATTGGTGACTGTAATGCACCAGTAACATTCCAGAGGCTAATGACCTCAATCTTCTGAGATGTAATTGGGAAGTTTATGCATGTTTATTTAGATGATATATTCATCTTTTCAGACTCCATTGAGGAGCATAAGCAGCATCTATGAGTTGTGTTTGAGCAACTACAGAAGGCCAGCCTCTACCTCAAATGGAAGAAGTGCGAGTTGTACACACCCAGTATAGACTGTCTTGGTCATGTCATTGACAAGAAGGGTATTCACCTGGACACAGACAAACTCAATCGTATTTGAGAGTGGCATACTCCACGCACATATAATGATATCCAGTGCTTTGTTGGATTAGTGAACTATATTGGTAACTTTTTACCAGATATCATGGCATACACTGGGCCACTGATGGCCATGACCCAGAATGGGTCCCCTTTTCACTGAAGACCGCTGCATCAGCAGTGCTTTGAGATGATTAAGTGCATTTGCGTGAAGATGCCAGTGATCTGCCCAATTGATCCATGCATTGATGAGCCTATTTGGCTCATATGCGATGCATCAAAGACCAGGGTCGGAGCCATGTTTGGCCAAGGTAAAACGTGGCAAACTTGCTAACCAGCAGGATTTATGTCCCGTAAGTTCACTGCTGCATAGCAGAACTATGCTGTTCACGAGTTGGAAACACTCGCTATCCTGGAAGCCCTCCTAAAGTAGGAGGATAAGCTGATGGGATATAAGATCCATATCATTATGGATCACAAGGCACTCAAATTTTTTAAGACCCAAGTGCATCTATCACCATGACAACGTCGCTGGATCGACTACATGTCACAATATCAGTTCACATCACCTATGTAAAAGGTGAATTGAACAAGGTGGCAGACTGCCTGTCTTGATATTTTGAGAGTGATACTCGAGATGACGTCCATGATGCACATGACTATGTTCAGGCAGACAAACGCATCGACCTGGAGGGCAAGAACTTGCCCCTGCATAGGTTCCATGAAATCAAGGAACATACAGTTGAGCTACACGCCATGCAAGGGCAGGAATCACATCGCAGCAAGCAACTGCAAGAACAGCAAGAAGCTCACAATATTGAGGTGCAGGTGCTGGTGGATCATGAGATTCCCCAGTCAGGCAAAGAAATGAGGCAGGAAGTGCACCCTAGTGGTGCAGAGATGACTCTTCAGCAGGCATTGGACTCGCATGACTGTCACCCCATGCCAATTGACCTAGGCAATGCACAATTTTGTGCACGTATCCAGCAAGGATACAAGGATGACAATCTTTTCATAAAGATTATAAACAATATTCAAGTGCATCTGCGCTTCAAGGTGGAGGAGCAACTTGTCTATCTTACTAGACCCACTGGGTCCAGAGTCATCTGCATTCCCCAGGAGAGGTCATTGATCACAACTATCCTGGATCAGGCCCACAGAGTAGTGGGCCACTTTAGAACTCAGAAAACGCTGGACTATGTGCAACACTGGTACTGGTGGCTGCAAATGGCCAAGGAAACAAGTCAATTCTGCTCAACATGGGAGCTATGTCAACAGTCAAAAGTATTGACATTGAAGCCACCAGAGAAGTTTCATTTGCTTCCTATACCAATCAAACCCTGGGACTCGATCAGAATGGACTTTATAGGTCTATTCCCAGAGTGGAAGGGTTGTAACTACCTATGGGTAGTAATCTGCAGAATGATCAGTATGGTCCATCTCATTCCATTGAGGACTACCACGACAGCTTCGGACTTGTCTTAGATCTATCTCAAGGAGATAGTATGCCTCCATGGACTGCTGAGCTCGATTGTAAGTGATTGAGATGCTAAGTTCACCTCCAAATAGTGGAAGGAGCTGCACAAGATGCTCAGAGCAAAGTTGCTCATGTTGATGTCCTTTCATCTGCAAACAGATGGCCAGACAGAACAGGCAAATAGAAACATTGCGCAGATCCTGCAAGCATTTGTTTGTCCTGATCAGAAGGACTGGGTGGATAGATGTCTACTCATCAAATTTGCGATAAACATGAGCATATCCAAAACCACGGGGTATTCACCCTTTGAACTCAATAATGGCTATATGCCATCCATAATTTGTGAACTTTGCACCGACGAAGCTATTCATATTGGAGTAAAGCAGTTTGTGCACAATAGGCTACAAAACTTAGCAGATGCCCATGATGCGATTATAGAATCATGTGTATAGCAGACAAAACATGCGAATAATTGCAGATGTGATGATCTGGACATTGAAAAAGGGAACCTAGTGTACCTTTTGATGAAGAACTTGAACCTGCCAAAAGGCAGAGCAAGTAAGCTGTGTCTGAAGTGGATTGGACCATATAGGGTCCTTGAGGCTGAGCCAAGCACATCTAACTACATGCTGGAACTGCCCCATGCGCTGCAGGCATGCAGGATAGTCTCTAAGTTCCATGTGTTGTTGTTGCAACCATACTTGGCCAATAGTGACATGCTCTTCCCTAATTGCGCAACCCCAGAACCATATGACTTTGGAACTGGTGATGACCAGGAATGGTTTGTAAATGAGCTCATAGGTCATAGGTAGATAGGGGGAAACCTCGAATTCGAGGTAAGGTGGAGCTTAGGTGATACTACCTGGAAACCGCTAGTGAACTGCAAAGATCTTGCAGCAATGGACAGGTACCTAGAGCTGCAGGGCATGAAACACCCTCAACAGCTAGCAAAACGTGCATAACGCACATGTAGTGGTGAAATGTGGACGAAGTCCACTTTAATGGCCAGTGAAAGACTGGGTGGCAGGTATTTGTGGTTGTTTACACTACTGGCAGAGTTAGGAGATTTTTTTCTTCTTTTCTCCTCCTAAGTCCAAATACACGTTGCTAGTGTGCTGTTTTACAAAAAAGTGATCAGAGCCTGCAAGGCTCTAGTGGCAGAGGGAGACCCCCAAATATACAAATGTGACAGTATCCGTCAGACTACCAGGGGCAGCTGCTGTATCTGGTGGCAGGCCAACACCATCTGGTGGGCATGGCCTATCCAGGCTGCAAAGGACTGCTTTCATACCAGACTTCCCTCCACTCACAAGAAATGGAAGTTGATGATGAGGGGCGTTATGAGCACCCAGAGGACAGCACTCACTCAGAGCGCTACTATCAGGTACCACCAGCATGCTCACATGTGTTGATTCCAACATATGCAGGTGTGGTGACAGGACCGCCATCTGTATTGTGGGCGCATCAGCCCATGGTAGAGCTATATAGGGAATCTGCGCCACAAGTGCAGGACTAAGCAGTGCCAGACGCACTCCTCAGCCATTTTGAAGCAGCGGGACAGCCAGTCCCTGCAACTGTGTCCTTTCTGCAGGACAGTTTGGCCATCGTCGTCATGGAGAGGTTGCTTGACCAGATTGAGCTGATGAAGAGGCAGTGCATATCAGCGCTGGAACAGATTGATTGTGCATCTAAGCGCAAAGTTTCATCCATTGAGGAACCAACTGCTGAGGTCAAGAGGGCTAGATATCAGCCCGTCTGACCGGTCGAGCCTCCACAGGCTAGGATGCCATCGGCAGCATGACCAGTGTGCCTGGATCAGCCTGCTCAGCCTGTTGCTTTGTCTTTGCAGCTACCTGCCATGGCCCCTCAGGCTCAGTCAGAGTCACTGGCTGTCGCCAGTAAGCCTCTGGCTGGCCTGTCCTTGGGTCAGTGGGAAACCGCATCATCTCAGGCCCCACCTATGGGGTCCAAAACTGTTACCACAGCGCCTCAGGTGCCAACTCTTAGTACATCCTGCGCTGAGTTGGGAGGGAGAACTCTGGCGCAAAATGTGCCTGCCCCTCTAGTGGCTCAGCCACAAACTGTTGTGTCTGCCCTGGCAAAGTTGGGGCCATCTCATCAGTGTTGCAGCCGCAAGCCGCCTCTTGATGCTTTCAAATTAGAGGTCATAGCCTTCCCTGCTGGCATTTCCACATAAGCGGGAGAAGTCCAGATGCTCTTCATGCTGCTGGTGTTTGTACCAGCCCTGCCAGAACAGTACTCCGTGGTCATCTTGACCCCAGACCCCCGCACACCAGAACAATATGATGGTCTGGTGGTGACCATGAGAGGGAAACCTGTGCCTGGAAAAGGCAAAGCACTAGTTGCATCCTTGTCCAACAAGAGCGACTATGGAGAGCTGAGCTCAGAGCAGGAGAAGGATGGAGAGGAGGGGGAATTGGCAGTGGACCAATTCCAACGAGTATTGCACAATAAGCGCATCACAAAGAAGAAGGCAAACCATGCCAAGGAGTTGCAGGCCCTGAAATATAGGGCCAAGGATGAGTTCTCAGAGAGAATTCCCAATGGCTTGGGAGTGAAAGTGTGGGGGCTGCCCAATATTGAGCGAATGAATTTGTGCTTTAGAGGAGCACTCAGCCACTGCACTTACTATTCGTATGCCACAAATATGGTGCTGATGGGAGCTGATGCCAATAGAGCGGCGTTGTATAAGTATGCCTCTGGCCAGTGTGCCCACATCCTGGGTACAATTGTGTAGAAGCATGCCTCACGCAGTCTTCCCTGCACTCTGTTAGAGCTAGACCGGCTCTACAAGTATTATATGAACATTCACATCCCATGTTGCAACAGAATTGTTGCCTATATGTTGATCACAGAGCTTCAGATGTTTGCACGCTCTGCACGACCAGACCATGCAGCTCCTGATGAAGGAGCCTCAATACCAGGACCTCGTCAACCCAATGCAGGGCCCTGACAACCTCACTCTTGTGGAGCAATGACACATTCTGGGGCACTTTCTGCACACAAAAGAAGATGGTTCCACAGCACTGTGCATAATGCACGCTCAAGATCCAGCCACACCATTCAATTTGGATCAGCTGGCACAGTACGTGCTGATTTTTGGTCGTCCCAGGCTGGAAAACACCTATCAGGGCATCATGGTGGACCACACCTACTGTATGCACTGGTGAACCCTATTCGGGTTCGCATTATGTCAAGCTCTCTGTGCTAATAGCATAGCCAAACCCATGATTGTTCAGCGCATGACCCTTGTTGTGGCCTGGCCAGGGCTGTACCGTGAGGTGATTGCCTTGTATGATGCCATGTTTTCTGAGCAACTGTTTGAGCCCCAATGTGGGCCAAAGCTTAAGATTCATCAAGTTCACATGCCCGACAAGCAGGCACAGAACTTCTCCGACGACAACATGTTACATGTCTTTCTACACAACCAGATTCCACTGGACTGTGTGGACCACACCTACACCTACGGTGTGGTCTTCCTGAAACAGCAGTTCCACTCTCCCATGATGTCTATGGACATCTTTAAGCAGATTGACGATGAGCGCATGGAGCACCTCTCTACGTATGGCACCCCTCCTGCAATTCCACAATGGGATGGATGGCAGGAGATGACCAAAGACAACCATTATTGTCTTATGTTCAAGCACCATGAGAAGAGCAATCTCCTGGTCAACCCTGAGGCCAATGGCCTCTACTACCTCATTGGAATGGACCCAAATCGGGTCAATCTCCTAAACTGAATGTCAGCGCATGGTACACTCACCACCAAGCCTCCTGCAATTAATGTTGTGCTTACTGAGCCTATGGTAGTAGATTCGCCTGCAGTCAAGGGGTCAACTACCTAACCAAGGACGGAATCAGCGCCTCCTCCTCCCGCAATTAATGTCGCACCATAGGAGGAGTCAATGGTGACAGAGATGGGTGCGGTCGTGGGGCCTCATTGGATGGGTCATAGATCCACTTAATTTTGTTAGGTAATCCTGAGTATACACTCAACATTTCCAGGCTGACACGCACTCCTGTGTAGCATGTATATATATTTTTTTGTTACTCTCAATTTTATTGTGCCTTTTTGCTGCTTGTATTGTATGTGCACTGGTGCACTCAGATATTTCAAGCTCAAGTGTTATTGAGGACACTACTACCTCATTCATGGTACTAACCGTTGCCCATGACACGATATGCATCTCTGACTGATGCTTGCACTACTGTGCATATTTTGTTTTCACTTCTACTCCTTTCCTAAGACTGAGTGTTCGGTCTCATTGGGGGGTATGTAATGGAACATCACACTTGTACTAGCGCCAACGACGCTATAGGTATCCAGTACAGTATTATGTAAGATAACATCTTGTATTCACTCTAGTTCTAATCAATCCAATACTGCAGTCTGATTCAGCACTGTGTGATACACACAAGATCATAACC
>QFEW01003716.1:0-14539 GCA_003316525.1 Termitomyces eurrhizus | reverse complement strand
GTCAGTGCATACCAGTCAATCAAAAGGGCACACAAACAATCAATGTAATATCAAGACTAGCCTACTACAAGTGGGTAGCTACTCTTCAAGTATTGGTGGAGGCCACTCTAGATTCCTGAGGAGTTCCAGGATGTCTGGGGTGGTTCCAGGAATAAATAGGCTGCGGAGGAAGGAGGAGGGAAATGTATACCAGGGATTGCACATGCAGAGCACACAATCTATTAGCATGGAGAGATGGCGGTGATGCATGATGTGTGATAGCCAGCATGGTTGACATGATCCAATTGTTGATTGTCATGTCAGCGGATGGTTCTGGGGTTTGTGATGCAGAGCTGTCAGGGGGTGCTACATGGTGGCAGGATTTGATGCACGTGATGGCAGGGGTTGTGCTGGGAGGTTGGTGGGGAAGTCCTGGATGGGATTCCAGAGGTGTCCTGGAGTGGTTCCAGGTGGGAGGGGTCATGACAGAAGATGTCCATTGATATCATTGGTGAGTGAAACTGCTGTTCTAGGAAGACCATGCCATGTGTAACAGGATTCATAATGCATCATTATCAGAAAAGTTCTGTGCATGCTTGTCCAGCATGTAAACTTGGTGAATCTTGAGCTTAGGCCCATATTGGGGCTCAAAGAATTGCTTGAGAAATATAGCATCATATGAGGCAATTGCCTCAGGATACAGTTCCAGATGGGCCATGACAAGAGTCATGCCCTGAATAATCATGGGTTTGGCTGTACTATTAGTGCAAAGAGCTTGACACAATACAAACCTGAAGAGAGTTTGCCAGTGCATGTAGTATGCATGATCAACTGCAATGCCCTGATAGGTGTTTTCCAGCCTGGAGTGACCAAAGACCAGCACATATTGCACAAGCTGGTCCAGGTCAAATGGTGTGGCTGGGTCTTGGGCATGCATTACATGCAGCATAGTAGAACCATCTTCTTTTGTGCGCAGAAAGTGCCCCAAAATTTGTCATCACTCCACAAGAGCAAGGTCATCAGAGCCCTGCATCAGGTTGACAAAGTTCTGATACTGAGGCTCCTTCATCAGGAGCTGCATGGTTCAATCATGCAGAGCCTCAACTATTTGCTGGGAAAACATTTGAAGCTCTGTGATCAATATATATGCAACAATTCTGTTGCAACACAGGATATGGACATTCATATAGTACTTATAGAGCTGGTCCAGCTCTAATAGAGTGCAGGAAAGACTGTGCAGGGCATGCTAGCCAGCAGCATACTCATATGATGCTGCTCTGTTGGTGTTGGCTCCCATCAACATGGTATTTGTAAGATACAAATAATATGTGCAATGGCTGAGTGCTCCTCTGAAGCACAAATTTATTCGCTTGATATTGAGTGATTCCCATACTTTCACCCAACCCATCAGGGATTTTTCCCAAACAATCATCCTCAGCCCTATATTTAAGGGCCTGCAGTTCCTTGGCATGATTTGCCTTTTTCTTTGCTATGCACTTATTGCACAATACTCATTGAAATTGGTCTGCAGCTGATTCCCCTTCCTCATCATCCTCCTCCTGCTCTGAGCTCAACTCTCCATAGTTGCTCTTGTCAGACAGGGTGCTTTGCCTTTTCCAGGCATAGGCTTGTTTCTTGAGGTTGCTACCAGACCATCATACTGCTCTAGTGAGCAGGAGTCTGGGGTCAAGATGACTATGGAATAATGTTCTGACAGTGCCAGCACAAACACCAGCAATATAAACAACATCTGAACTTCTCCTGCTTATGTGGAAATGCTAGCAGAGAAGGCTATTACCCCCAATTTGGAGGCATTGAGCAGTGTCTTGTGGCCACAAAGTTGACAAAATGGCCCCAGCTTTGCCAGGGCAGATGATGTAGATTGTGGCTGAGCCACTGGAGGCACAGGCATATTTTGCACCAGGTTTCTTCCTCCAGGCTCAGCACAAGAGATTTTCTGAATAGGTGCTCTTGGTGCCACAGTGATAGTTTTTAACCCCATAGGTAAGGCCCTAAATGGTGTGGTCTCCCACTGATCCAGGGACAGCTCAGCCAGAGGCTCACTGACTGCAGACAGTGACTCTGACTAGGCCTGAGGGGCCACAGCAGACAACTGCGACAATGATGCTATGGGCTGAGCAGGCTGCTCAGAGCACGCTGATTGCACTGCCAGTGGCATCTTAGCCTGTAGAGGTTTGACCAATCAAACAGGCTGGTATCTAGCTTTTTTGACTTCAGTGGCCAGTTCCTCAAAGTTTGAAACTTTGCACTTAGATGTGCAGTCGATATGTTCCAGCGCTGATATGTGCTGCCTCTTCATAAGCTTGATCTGGTCAAGCAACCCCTCCATGATGACAATAGCCAAGCTATTCTGCAGAAAGGATGCAGTTTCAGAGACTGGCTGTCCCACTGCTTCCAGTCAGCAAAGGAGTGTGTCTGGCACTGCTGATTCCTGTGCTTGTGGCACAGGTTCCACTGCAAGGTCCTTGCAGCTTACTAGTGGCTTCCAGATAGTATCATTTAAGCTTTATCTCACCTCAAATTCAAGGTTTCCCCCTGTCTACCTATAATCTATGAGATCATTCACAAACTATTCCTAGTCATCACTAGTTCCAAAGTCATATGGCTCTGGGGTTGTGGGATTAGGAAATAGCACATCACTACTGGCAAAGTGCAGTTGCAATAGTGACAATGTATAGTGCTAATACAATGGCAGGAGAGGACTCTAACCAAACCCAATCACTTTCAGAAGGAGTCAGCAGTAGATGCTGCCATTTGACGAGGCACTTCAATCAGAAGTCTAAAAGGATCAATGATGGCGGCACAGGATATACTTAAACCCGACATCTGAACCTGTCAGGAACTAGTACAATGAGTAGTGCTGACATTAATGCTCATGGCGTCTGTCAATGATTTTCCGACCATACTCCAGAACAGCCTGGCCAATCGGAGTTATAGAAAATGTGAGCAGACCCATATAATTCTAAGTCAATTTAAAGTTGCCATTGGTCGCCATGGGTCATAACACCATTGGTTGCCGTCATCCATGTGCAAACGGTCACCATTGACAGGTCACTGTTAGAGGAAACCATGAGGAGAGACACTAGAAGGTAGCACCACAGATAGACTTAGCTTTGAAAACACAGTAGCGCATAGTATATAAGATAGCTACTTCACATGTACATAACAACAAATTGTAACCTCTTGAGCATCCAGTTACACTTAGTGTTCAAATCATATTAGCTTTGCCTGATTTTGTTACTAAGTTGGACGCTAGCTTCATCTATCTTGTTTTTGTTGTTTACGGTGCCATCTATAGGCACATCATGCTGCACTACTCGTCTTTTTCTCTTTGTCTTTGCCTAAGCTACGGCGCTTACCGTTTGTTAGGTAGCACCTGAGGCGCTATCATTTAGCACATTGTTCTATCACCTCTGCTCAAGCACACTGGGACCCTGTCGGGACTCCTCACAATTTTGTATGCCAAGTGCTGGAGACAGTGTTGTACTGCATATATGTCCAGTGCACCCAACTAAAGTTGGCATCATCAGTGCAGCATAATGTGCCTATAGGTGGCACTGTAAATAATAAAGACAAGATAGACAAAGCTAGCACCTAACTTAGTAATGAAGTCAGGCAGAGCTAGCACAATTTGACTGCTAAGTGTAACTGAATGCTCAAGAGATTACAATTTGTTGTTATATACATGTGAAGTAGCTATCTTATATACTATGCGCTACTGTGTTTTCCAAGATAAGTCCATCTGCAGCACTACCTCTTAGCGCCTCTCCTCATGGTTCCCTCTAATGGTGACCTGTCAATAGCAACTCATAGCACATGTATGACAGTAACCAATGGCATTATAACCCATGGCAACCAATGGCAACTCTAAATTAACTTAGAATTATACAGGTCTGCTTACTCTTAATATAATTTCAATTGGCCAGGCTGTTCTGAGGTATGGTCAGAAAATCCTCAACAGATGCCATGAGTACTAATGTTAGCGCTACTCATTGTATCAATTCCTGACAGGTCCAGATGTCAGGTTTAAGTATATCCTGTGCCACCATCATTGATTCTTTTAGACTTCTGATTGAGGTGCCTTGTCAAATGGCAGCACCTAATGCTGACCCCTTCTAGAAATGATCAGGGTTTGGTCAGAGTCTGCCTCCCATTATTGTGTTAGTGCTATATGTCCCAAACCTCCCAATTTCTTGAAGTTGGTGAATAGAGGGTGCTGAAGGGCTGATAAATAGTGATTAAGGAAAATGGATAAGACCTGCAATAAAGCGCCCAAGCCAGAGCTTGTTCTATATCTAATCTGGTTGCTAGAGTCTCCCGTATGTCAAGTGTCAGCCAACCTATAATGTCTCTTAATGTGCTCAGTCTGAGTAGAAGCCTATCAACAAATCATGGACGGCATATAGCCATTATTGAGTTCAAAAGGTGAATACCCTGTGGTTTCTGATATGCTTATATTTATTGCAAATTCAACAAGTGGACATCTATCCACCCAGTCCTTCTGATCAGAACGTACAAATGCTTGCAGTATCTGTGCAATATTTTTATTTGCCCATTTTGTCTGGCCATCCATTTGTAGATGAAATGATGTTGACATGAGCAACTTTGCTCTGAGCAGCTTGTGCAGCTCCTTCCACCATTTGGAAGTAAACTTAGCATCTTGATTACTTACAATCGAGCTGGGCAATCCATAAAGGCATACTATTTCCTTGAGATAAATCCAAGACAAGTCCAAGGCAGTCATAGTTGTTTTCACAGAAATGAGATGGACTATACTGGTTATTCTAAAGATTACTATCCACAGGTAGTTGAAACCCTTCAACTCTGAGAACAGACCTATAAAGTTCATCCTGATTGAGTCTCAAGGTTTGACTAGAATTGGAAGTGAATGAAGCTTTCCTGGCAGCTTCAATGTTGACACTTTTGACTGTTGATATAGCTCGCATATCAAGCAGAATTAATTCATTTCCTTGGCCATTTGTAGCCACTAGTACCAGCATTGCATGTAATCCAACATTTTCTGAGTTCTGAAGTGGCCTACTACTTTGTAGGCCTGGTCCAGGATAGTCATGATCAATGACTGCTCCCAGAGAATGCAGATGACTTTGGACCCAGTGGGTCTGATGAGATAAACAGGCTGCTAGTGCATGTTATAAAGTCATCTCAACACTACTGGAGGGTGCATCTTGCCCCATCTCTTTGCATAGCTGGGTGGCCTCATGGTCCACCAACACCTGAGCCTTGATATCTCAAGTGTTTCACTGTTCTTGCAGTTGCTTGCTGCAATATGATTCCTGTGCTTGCATGGCACATAGTTCAATCAAATGTTCCTTGATTTCATAAAACCTATGCAAGAGCAAGTCCTCACTCTCTGGATTAATGTGTCTGTCTGCTTGGACATAGTCATGCACATCATGGATGTCATCTCAAGTATTGCTCTCAAAATATCAAGACAGGCAATCTATGACCTTGTTCAATTTACTTTTTACATAGGTGATGTTGAACTGATATCATGACATGTAATCAATCCAGCAACATTGTTATGGTGATAGGTGCATTTGAGTTTTGAAAAACTCAAGCGCTTTGTGATCCATGTTGATATGGATCTTACATCCTATTAGTTTATCCTCCTATTTCAGGAGGGCTTCTAAGATAGCAAGTATTCCTAACTTGTGTACTGCATAGTTCTGCTGTGCAGCAGTGAACTTATGGGACATAAATCCTACTAGTTGGCAAGTTTGCCACATTGTACCTTGGCCAAACATGGCTCTGACCCCTGTTTTTGATGCATTGTATATAAGACAAATGGGCTCATCAATGCATGGGTCAATTGGCTAAATCACTGATGTCTTTGTGCAAATGCACTTAATCATTTTGAAGCACCACTGATGCAGTGGTCTCCAGTGAAAGGGGGACCTATTCTGGATCATGGCTATCAGAGGCCTAGTGTATGCCATGATATCTGGCAAAAAGTTATCAATATAGTTCACTAATCCAACAAACCGCTGGATATCATTATATCTATGTGGAGTATGCTACTCTTGAATTCAATCAAGTTTATCTGTGTCCAGGTGGATACCCTTCTTATCAATGATATGACCAAGACAGTCTATACTAGGTGCGTACAACTCGCACTTCTTCCATTATTTGAGGTAAAGGCTTGCCTTATAGAGTCACTCAAATACAACTTGTAGATGCTGCTTATGCTCCTCAATGGAGTCTGAAAATATAAATATATTGTCTAGATAGACATGTATAAACTTTTTGATTACATCTCAGAAGATGAAGGTCATTAACTTCTGGAATGTTGCTGGTGCATTACAGTCACCAATTTGCATGATATTGCTTGCAAATGTCTCTATTAGGAATAAAAACAGTATCTTCAGTATGTCTTCTTTGCATATGCAAACCTGTTTGTATACATTTGTTAGGTCAATTTTTGACCTGTACTTTGCTTTAGTGACATCTTTGTATATGACTTCCTGGTCTGAGAGGGGCATTACATCCTTAACTATATTATTGTTGTGCTGTCACACATCTAATGCAGTTTGTAATGTTCTATCCTTCTTGGAAATACAAAGTAAGAGTGCAGCTTGCACCGCTGGTTGTGGTTCCCACCACTTTGCATTTATATACCGGTTTATTTTTTAAGAAGTTGGTCTTGCAGTGCTCATGGACAGCAAGGCAAGTAGTACTTGTACTGCTTATTCTTGTCAATGAGATTAATCTCATGATTCACCTCCCTCCACAGAGGAAGCTCCTTTTTTGTCCCATTGACAATATCAGCAAATTTGTATTGCCATTGCTGGCACAATCAAGGAATATCTTCCTCTGTAAGGCTCATAGCCTTACCTTTCACTTTCAATATGTATGCTACATGTGGTTGAACCTTTGGTTTGAACCGTTTCTGTAAGGCATATACATGCTCTTTTGTAAGATCTCCTGGATTCAACCTTATAACTGGTTGCATCCTCGCTACTCTTATCATATTTGACAATGATTGCACACTTTTTACTTTCAGCAATACCTCATCAAACACGATATCCAATGTTTTGTACATCTCATCCTCTCATGCGTGATGGTATACTTCTCCTGTCTAGATTGACTGCACTCTTTTTATAATACATGTAATGTCGACATTGATGCTATCAACTCATTCCACTCTCATGGCATTTGTGGGTCATATGCCCATTGCACTCCTGGCCAAGGCACTGGTCAATCTATTAGCGACCTTGTGCTTCCCACAGTTCCCATTGTACTATATACCTTGTCCTTGACAAGATCCTCCACCCTCACTCAAGAGCTAGTCAGCTGGCATTCCAGCAACTCTACCACATGTTTACCATGCTTATTTTTATGCTGTTTAGCCTAATTAGGCTTTTCATTTTTATACCTGACTGCATCCGGGTATTTTCTCTTCTTCAGAATTCCTTGAAACTCTTTCTCAGACATTAGAATAATCAGTGAGTCTGCTGACAGGCTCTTTGGTAGGACTTGCTCATCTTCCACCTCCTATACAGTTGCTCTCTTGCAACTATTTAGTCAGTTATATTTGTCACAACACTTCTCTATTGCATTATAGCACCACAAGCAACTGTTTGTGTCATAGACTTACCATTCACAACAACCATGTCATTTACAAAATCCAGAGACACCTTATTCTTACGCATAAACAGTGTACCGATGATCATATCATAGCGATCAAAATTTGCTATGTCCACATACTCCTTAGTCAACGTCCCTGATGTTTTTATCCTTGCTTCAGCACTAAACTGCACCATAGCACGGCTTTCTACAGTTCCTAACTAGAGCATCAATGGCTCTTCCAACTCATGAACGTGTATTGCATTGACATGAGCAAACTGGGGTGTAATGCCTGTAGTGGTACTCCCTGAGTCCCACAAAGTCCAGGCTGGATGTCTATTGACATCAACATAGGTGATCAAGCACTCCTTCTCCTTGGAAGTATACTGTGGATGTTGCAACTTATTAGTCACCTTCTGCAAAGTTACACGTCTCATCTGGATGCATTGATCTCCTTAGCACTCTGTCAGTGCAAACAAGTGCTCATCCTTGTCATCACAAGTGTAGTAGTCACTGTTGTACATATCTACTGTGATGTACTCATCACCATCAATGTCAACGCTTTTGGCATCATCCACTTCTGAGCCCTCAGCCACATCTTGTGGCTCTTCCTCAGCCTCTTCAATAACCTCCTTGTCCTTGTTGTCACTGACAACATCACTAGGGGCTGCAGCCATATGGGCCACCCAGATATGTGCCTTGGGAGGAGCAGGGCATTCCTTAGCAAAATGTCCAGCCCTCCTATAATTGTAGCATGCTGAGAAATCTTCTGCAGGCTTTCTCTGAGCCACTCTGGAAACCACATTGGATTTGCTAACCATATGTGTTGCAGGTACTACACCTCCTCTAGCTGCTACCTGGTCTTGACCCAAAGAGGGTCAACTATCTTTTGCTAGCAAATATCCAGCAGGTTTTGGTTGAGGCTGTTGGCCTTCAGGAATTGTCTTGTGGATGACAAATTGCAGATTGCAATTGTTCTCCATCTCCAACTGTTTGGCAAGGAAGGTTCTCACTTTCACTGCCTGATGGTTCACAGGCCCTTGGCATGAACTATGCTGTTCATAATAATTTGCAGTCCATGTCAACTGCTCATACCAAATAGCATACACCAAAAACTTGGTCACTGTATTGACTTCTGAAAACAAATTGTCATTGCATATTAACACTCTCCTTGTCTCTGCAGTTATTCTGTCCAGAAATGTCTTGCAAATGGTGTATTCATCTGAATAGATGGCCATATTCTGTGCATGACTCACCAGATCATCATAGAATGTCTGGACACCAGTCTTGGCATCATACACTGCTCTTCTAAAGGCATTCTGAGCTTCTTGCATGGTTGCAGTGTTGACAAAACGATTATATAGTTCTATCAGGACCTCTTTAAACATCCAATGTGATTTATTGCAATTAATGTGAAGGACATGATGGTGGAACCAATTCTGAGCCTCTCCTTCTATAAATCTGTATAACATGAATATTCTCTCCTAGTCTATGTTATCTCCACCATAACAGCAGGCTGCCAGGTGATAACAAATATCCATGGCCCAGTCCTCTAGCTGAGAGAACTTATGTCCTCCAGCATATGCACATATGTGCTTACCATCAGATTTGCGGGAACTTATCCCGGCAGGGAATTTAAACCTGACTTCAAGAAAGTCATCCACCAGTCAAGTGAGATGGTCATGTATATGATCCATATGGATCTGGACTGCCTCATTTATTCCAGGTGTATTTTCATGCAAATCATGAGGTGCAGGCATTGAGAATGCCTGGAGACTGCAAAACAGGTGTTCATTGGCTGTTGTCACAACCCCTCCCCTCTGGATCTACTCCAGGACACCCCCAGAACCCCATCTGGGACTCTCTCTCTGACCCCACAAATGCATCCCACCATCACGACTACCAACACTGCCATCACATGCATCAAAAGCCGCCATCACCTGGCACCTTCGAGAACCCTGCATTACGGACCCTGGGATCAACTCAACAATTGAATCACGCTACTCACTTCTGGGCCATCATGCATCACGCATCATGACTTCAATTAATTGCATGCCCCACACGCGCGATTCCGGTATACAGTTCCCCTCCCGCTACTCAATGTCCCCCAGAACTCATCCCAGACACTCCGGAACCCCAGAGACCTGGACCTGGCCCCGTAGTACTTATAGCGTAGTTCCCCGTTGTATTTGCCAGTCTTGATATTACACTTGTTTGCTCACATGCCTCTTTGACTGACTGGTACGCCCAATTGGTATGCTTTAACTAGCATGCTCAAATTGTTTGTATGCTCCTAAGACTGGTACGCACTTCACAACTTGACCTTTACTAACCAGGTCTCGTCCTAGAACCTCCAGTTCTTGACTCGACTTAAACCCTCTCAACCCTTTGCCCCCACCTGATCCCTGGACTAAGTTCCCTATTCTGGGAATCCCCTATTCATGTCTTGAACCCTGAGAGCTCAGTCCAGAGTTCCAGACATCTGAGTATGCGTAGATCAAGTCCATCTTGTAAGAGCGTTGCTTTCCCAGAAAGCCTCCAACTCAGTGGAACCTGACAGCTGTTCTTTCTGGCTGTGGGGTAGGCTGTTGCCTCATTTCTTGATCCACTGGTGATCCACTAGCCTGCCTGCCACCATTACAATGATTATTATTGTCTTAATCATTCTGTCTATGATCATGACCTCCATTGTTGTTATTGCAATGATTCTGCTCTCTCCTATTGTAGTAATCACTACTATCATCACTACCCTCCAGATCTCTGTCTAGCTCAGCAGTTTGAGCAGCAAATTGTTGCTGCATATCATCAACAGGCATTACACCTTCATGTCCTTCAAAGGCTATTCTCTGGTCATCAATTAACAACTCACTATGATTGCGCAAGTCCTGGTTGCGCATTCTTTGGTAATTGACATGTTCATTCCAGTTGTCCACCAGGTGGACACATTGTGCTATGTGTCATGGTTATGTTTGCTCCTCAAGAATGTGGACTTTGTCCATCTCTTCTTTGATAGTGACTTGCTTTTGAGGTGTCTTAGCAACACCTCTGGCTCTGCTGGAGTCGTTGTCACAGTCTCCACTTCAGACAATGCCTGTTGAGGCACTTTGCTGACATTGTGTTGACAGTTTGCAGCATTCTCATGCCTGATATAGTCTTGCTGAGACTTATTGGCCTGATGAGGCATATTTAGCAATTTCATTGCATCTGCAATCAACAGCACTCATTGGTGCACACTCATTTTGCATTCTACTGAGTTAGCCAAAGTGGCCGTTGAGACTGCTGACCCTCGCACTACTTTGCGCTTGAGGTATTCCACCACTTTAAGTTCAAAGATATGCACAAATAATTTGATATATTCTGTTGAATCTGCACAAGGTACATCATGGCTCCTAGCAGCCAGTAACTGTAAATGCTTTACTATGTAAAGCTGCAGATGCTTTTGCATTGATTCTTTTGTGACCAATAGATATCAGTCCAGTACCAGCTGTAACTGGATAGACAGGGTGAATGTGACCTCTTACTTTCCTCATCATCTGAGGAATCTAGTTCAGATTCTAAGTGCCTTCATGCCTCACCTATGGCTGTTTGCCAACTCCTTCATGCAACTCCTGAGTTCTAGGCATCAAAGGTGCTTTTTCTGGCCATATAACATCATTGTCCTCCCTGCTGACTCTTATAGTTGGTCCTTGCTTTGGTGCATGTGTCATTGATAATGATGGTCCTGGTGCAGTGGCAGTGTCTGCCACATACTTCAAATGCTGCTTAGTCAGTGCAGTCTGAAATGGAGTGCTGTGTGCAAAAGTGCTGCCTTGCACCATTTCCAAATACTGGGTAAGGTCTGGTTGACCTTCAGACTGGACTGATGAGCTCTTGGGTAATACTGGATACATCAGTGAAGGCATTTGGCTTGCTAGCAGCAACACTCCTGAGACTGCAGATCTCTTCCCTGGTTTACCACCAGGCCATACAATAGACATCATCCATAATATGAATAGCCCACCCAGCATTCCAAAGCTCATGCTAACATCGCAAGGTAGCTTTTCATCTTGCTTTGGCAGGGGCTAGTAAGCAAATGTAGGTTGCATCTTGACAGCTTGAGACACAAGTGGATTACCTGTATCTAGGGCTGAGAAAGAAAGGTCTGGATCAAGAGAGTCAGTCATAGAAGCACATTTTTGACATGATGCCAACAAAAATTGAGAGTTTTGTGATGAGTTGCCTAGTCGGTAACGAGCCTAGAGTCTAAAGCTAATAGCAGAAGATTTAAAAAAATGTAACCGTTGGTTATGAGCTAGAACTATCTTGTGTGGATCACAGTGCTAAATTAGACCGCTTTATTGGATTTGACTAGAACTAGAGTAAATACAAGATGTTATTTTATGTAATACTATAAGTTGTCCTAATAGCATCCTTGACATGTGACAATCTGTTACACCTTTTATTCATTCTCTTATTTCTTCTGACATTATTTTATTTTACTGTTTCTATTCTTTCAACACTATTTGTTAGTACTATTCTCAGCCCTTGAGGTGCTCTGGTTCTTAGCTACCATTCAGACAAGTGTGGGCCCCTCAGCACCACTTCCAGACTGCTTACATAAGCCAGAGTTTGCCCCTTATTTGTGCAATTGTTTGTGTAAGCAATTTTTGAGTTTTTAAGGTTTTGTTGTACTGTACAGTTGTTTCCCATGCTTCAGAGGCCCCAGAAGCATCCAACCTGGCATAGGGAATCCCTAGACTTGTTCTTTTTGGATCTTTCTCTGCCAGGTGAGTAGCTATCATGATATTGTCAGTATATATATTAATACACTTTGGTTCTCCCTCTGCCAGCTGTGTGACTGAGCCATAGCCTCCAGAGGTTGCCCTTACAATGTAGGCATGTCACTATTTGTATATCTTTACAAACCCCCAGTAATATACCTCATTTCTCCTGGTAGGATGAGCAGGGAACACTGTTCTTCTCAAGGATCTTGTAGTCCAAAAGTTGTAATTTAGATCCTGTATTGGATCTAGTTTTTGTCTCTAGGAGAGCAAAAAAGTGGGGGGCAATTTTGCCTAACAATGGCCCAATACATACTAGCTTCATGGGGCTAACCAATTCATTCACATTTAATGTGCACACACTGAGGTGAAATTGGGGGGAGTACTGTATATGCACTAGCATAACTGACAAGAAAGAATAGTAACAAGAGATAGAGCATGACACATGCAACAAAAGAAGCACAAAAGATTGTGGACATAACAAAATATTGGGTAAAGTAACAAGAATAGTCCCAGGGAGGGAGATGCATAGGTAGAAGTACAGGATTATCATGTAAGTTTGGTGAGCTGTGCTCTGACTGAAAGTCTCCTTTAAAGATGGCACATGTAGTTGTGTGCAATTCATATCAAGCAGTGATGTGTGCAAAAGGGGGTTCATAGATGTAGAGTCAAGAAGATGAGGCAAAGAATAATAAGAATGACAATATAAGCAGCAGAAACTGAAGAAAGCAGGAAATTTAGAAGCATTATCTGAAAGACAACTTGCATGACTACCCCTGACATTCTTCTGTTGCCCCAATCTGATGCCTATATGAGCCCTTGAGGCAATTTTAACATTGATTCCATAATCAACTTCATCAGAATTGAGTCTGAGTTGACAATTGTGCATGTCAACCTCTGAGAAACCTGGAATTGAAGAGAACAAGGAACACACTGACCCCATGTCTGTGAGTTGCACTGATGACTGATTGGGCATTGCTAGGAACATGCCACCATCTGCCATCCTTCTTTTCAACTTGGAGGTTGGTGTTGAGGGATGTTTTCTGTCCAGAGATTAAGCTGTAGACTCTGCCAAATGTTGGGTTGTATGACAGTCTGAGGAGATGGTGTTTGAGGAGCCAGTAGAAGAAGAACGCCATGTTCAATAATTGCTGCCATTTGATCAGTCATGCTTGATAGCTCCATGCGCTTTGCTGCCACATTGTTAGTGAGACTGTCCAAACTAGCCTGAATCTCAGCTCTTCTTTTGGCCTTGTACTAGTAATTTGATCAGCACCTCTAGACACTTGCTCATCCAGGGTGTTCTTGCACAATGGGTTTTTATTATAATCCTATAGCAGCCATGGAGCCAAGATTGACAGATTCAGGCATTTTTTCTTAAAGGACTCTTCATTATAAAGGATGATGTGTGTTGCCTCCCATGTGTTCATCAAAAAGATATACAGGTCTGAGTTGACATTGGTGGAATGATGGTCAAAAAATGATCCTGGCATGGTTCTTCTAGCCCATTCTTCCACTATCAATCCCAATAGTCTCTTGTGCCCAATACTACCAGCTCAAATGCTCTCTCTATGGGAATCTCTTTAAGAGGCTCAATGTGTGCTGTGTACTTGAGCACTGAGGTTGGGAATTTGATGTGGCCTAAAGCTATAAACATGTCAGCATGTTCAGGTAAGACAAAACTAATTTGAGATCCTTCAAACAAAACAAATACTGAAGCAACTTTGAAGCCCATCTTCTCCACATGGTCTCAAATAATAGGTAGATGCTTAGCAGGAATACTTGCACAGTCCTTCACTCCTGGGTATAAGTCCAGTAGCCTGAATGACATCTGCTTATCACTTTTCTCTTTTTTGCTTGCACTTCACCTAATCTTCCATTCTGGCTTGAACTCTGCTATGGCTGCCCAAATCTCCTCTAGCAGATCAATTCAAGGCTTCAGACCAGCTTTGCTTTTGATGTACTTGAGTTTGACATAACAGGCTGACAAAGCATTCAAGAGATGGTCACTGAATAGAGACACCACAATGAGAACCTTAGTAAAGTATTTCAAGCATAGATCCTGACAAATAGAGGTCAGCAGATCTTTTACCAATGCTATGGGAGTTTCAACAAGATTATCAGAAACACAGCCTGTAAGGGCGACCTCTAGAGGCTGTGGCTCAGTCACACAGCTGGCAGAGGGAGATCCAAAG
>QFEW01003712.1:0-10507 GCA_003316525.1 Termitomyces eurrhizus | reverse complement strand
GATATTGTTTGTTTTGTTTCTTTTACTTGGCAGTTATGGGAGACTTCAAAGTCATACAAGATCGGTTTCCTCGTCTGCGTCAGTCGATCGCTACCTAGTCTTGAATTTGTGAGCTCAATTCAAACTTTATTTGGCACTGATGCATGTAGGATCATCTATTATCTTGAGGTGGGGCTTTATCGAGCAAGGTCAATGGTAAACGGAGATATTGTCCGGCGGTCCTTGTTAACCGTGTATAAGAGTTTTCCTTCTTTAGGCATGGGAAGGTGCATGTCGTAACGGGGTATCACTAGTTGGGGCGCTTCCAGTATTTTCAATACGCGTACAACGATAATACACGAATTACTGTGTTCTGGTAAGCTCATGTTCCTCAGGTATCGCAGGATTACAATGTTTAGCAGGGCTGTATGTAGATATTACTGCCTGCGTGGCAAGATTGATAATATGCGCAAGACATATCTATATGTAGTTTATACAGGACAGAGTAAATCTCATTATATCATATCTACAGTGTATAGTGAGGGACACTTAGTCACTGATACTTTTGGACAGCGGCGGAATTGGCTGATGAGAAATATGACTTTACTTTGGAGGGGCGGGCTTGGCAGGGGCATAGCAACAGGTTTATTTATTGTGGTGACTTACTAAAATTGGAATAAATGGGGAAAAAAAAATACCTTTTCTCCACGATTCGGCAAGCCAGACAACTAAAAGCTGCAGCTGCATGAGCATGCACAAAAGGACATAAATCAAAAGCAACCAGCTTTGAAATCGATGTCATTACCTTATCAAAAGGTTCTGATCAGATGCAAGATCAGGAAATCAGAGACTCAAAGGAGGTCAAGTACACTCACTGGATTGATTGTGTCAGAAACTCCTTATTTCTTCCATTCATTATTTCTTCTATTACTCTTCCACTTTACTGCTCTTATCCTTTAAACTCTGTCTATCAGTACTACTCTTAGCCTCTGAGATGCATGCTCAAACTTGGCATGTTTCTTGTCCTCATTCTTATTTTTGTTCCCATTCTTGCTCCTGCTCTTGTTTCTCATTGATGCAAAATGAGGTAGTTTACTTTATGTAAAAGTAGTCCGAACTGAAATTTGACCTGAACTTTTTATTACATTTCAACTTCTCAATTTCACAGAGTATGTGGGGCAAGAGTTACACTTGTGTGCACTTTGTAATAGTAGTGTATAATTTCTAACTGTTTTATTTGAATGAAAACTTAAAGTTCACACTCAAAATTAGGTACCAAGTTGCTTTGACCTAAGTAGTCTGCTACCTGGAGACCCTGAGCCATGGCAAGGTGATTACTTGCCTGGCTACCCCAAAACTCTACTCCTTTTATACTCATTCCTCCTATGCATGGACTAGCACATATTTGCATGGTAAAGAGTTTGGTTATTGTGTTTTTGTGCTCAGTTACTTGGCACAGCATCCCACCAGAGGTTGCATTTCCAATGCCTGGCATAGTGGCTAATCCTTTTTCCACTGATTTCATTGGCTAATCTTATTTTCTTCCTCCTATTCACCTCTCTGACTCTTCTCTAGTCTTTCTCTTCCTTCTTGGCAACTACTTGGTCATTTTGGAGGTGCAGTGGGTAGTTTTGAGTTGCCATCATTGAGTATTAGTAAGATTTGTGGATGGGTTGGAGGTTAGCAACAGTTTGATGCATGACATCAAGTCCTGATTGGGTTTTGATTTTAGAGCTGTCTCTGAGACCTCAACCCTTCTAGGCACTGCCACCACATCAACTATTCCCAACCCATCTATCTCTAATTGCTGCCTCGCAACTGCACATATACCGCTGTGCTAGCTGTGTCAACTGGTCTCTACAAGTTTGGAGGTGGGTTTTTCTAGGTAAGTCTGCCCATATCTATAGTTTTTGACTATTGCTTATTCAGTGCATTCGAGTATATTGGGACTTGTATCTAGACTTTTGTTGTTTGCTTCAAGTGAGGCAGATGTATTACTATGCTGTCTTTATATTATTCCAGCCTCATGCATTTCAGAATTGTCTTGTCCTCATTCTGTCACTTCTAACTCACCATTATATTTGTTACCAGTTCTGGATCTTTTGAGATCCCTTCATACTTCTGCATCACTGTCTTTTCTGAATCAGAAGACAATTTCAAATATCCATAAGAGTGACCTTGGCTCAGTCACACAGCTGGAAAAGAGATCCAAAAATGTATTTAACAACAGAATACTAGTACAATCTAAGTCTACTCACCTGGCAAAGGGGGATCCAAAGAAAACAAGTCTAAGATTTCCCAGAGCCAGGAGTCCAAAAATTGAACTGACAAGTCATGTGACCTGGTCACATAAATGTCACATGGGTTGTGAGTTGTTGGAAGCTGTGCTATGGGCTTGTCCGCTAGCCCAGCATGAGATAAGACGGGTGGCCTGTGTGGACCATGCTCTTTCCTTTTTTGGATACTCCTACTATTCTGTTCGACGTGAAACCTGTCTGTTTCACTTTCACTTCTTTCATTTTTGCTTTACACTACTTGTCATTACCTCAGCTTGTAATATTATCGTTACTTTATGTCTGATTCTAACCCTGTCTGTCCTCGGGATAGGTCCCCGCCTTCTTCAGGCCCGGACTCGAATGATCGCAACTCTCCTTCTCAAGTCATGTCTTTGAACACTGCAAGTGATGCAGTTGTTGATTCTTCCCTCGAGACTGCATTATTGCCTAATGCAGGAATACCAGGCCCAATACCAGAAGATTTTGATTTTGATGGGAAGGTTCTCCAACCTGATGGGATCAGCTGCTTTGAGCTGTTGCTGGCTGTCAGAGTTCGCCAGAATGCTGTCGCAGAGGAGTTCAACGATGCAAGCGTTCTTCAGACCGTCAACGTCAAAAACACTCCAGTTCCCCAGCCTCAGGACCTGGATATCAGTCCACCTCTTAGGCCCATTTACCTCTATACTAAACAAGAGATTCAAGATCTTGTGGATAGCAAAGCCCTCTGTGCCCTCCTGTCTCCTTTACCTCCATCACTCCTCCGGGACATCTTGCCTACTTGAATTCAGAGCAAGAAGCAAGCTGAGGTCGAACAACAGGCCTCTAAGGAGAAGGACAAGGAGGCTGATGGTACTATTCAGGCGAATCTGTTGGGCAGTATGGGAATGGCCAACCCAGTCAAGCGTTCTCTGGGAAAGTCTCGTGAGGTTGTCATTTCAACAGTCTACTTACTCAATATCAAAAATCGCTTCCCTCCGCCTCTTCATTTCTTTACTAATCACCACATAGATTTAGTCAATAATTCCCCACAGACCATTCACACAAAGGTTGTGTGTTCCTTCAACTCGGATGACAGATCTACGGATAAGGTTCTCCTCCTTGACATTGCCAAGATGATTCAGGCCTGGGGCAATGATGACACGCATACCTGCCTCACTCCCATGTAATTTATTGAGGCATCCAAGAATCTTCGAGAGGCACTTAATCTGCTCAGCAAAAAGCCTTCGCAGTCAGATCCTGCTGAGGATCTAACATCATCTTCAATGAATCACGTGATCAAATACAATAAACATGTAAATTTCTTTCAACAGATTGAGAACTTTGAGGATACTTACCCCCTCTGGTACAAGTTTGAGCGAGAGGCTCAAATGGATATACTCATGGCCAATGTCATTTTCGACTGGTCCAAGTATGCATCCCGTGTGGATGTGATTCTCCAATCTCATCATGCACTCCTGGAGGACTGTAGAAGGATGTATGAGTCTAAGGTACTGCGTTCTTCTTATGCCTCAGACGCTGCTTCATCTAGGTCTGCCTCTAAAAATAATCCATCGTTTTTTCAGGACACCATGCCGGCGTGCCTACTTTGTGGAAGGGCCCACCAGTTCACCAAACATCTGGCCAATACCACTTCCTTCAAAGACAGGAAGCCTTTGTATGCCAGGCTCATCGGGAATCAACTTGTTTCAGCCAAAAACCCACAAGGAGGATGACCTTAAAGGATTTGCGGAGTTTACAACCTCAACCAACCTTGCGACAACTGACATGGTAACGAGGCGATTCACGTATGCTCCCTCTGTGGAGGGGACCACCCTGCTTTCACGTGTTCCCGCGCATGTTTGCGCATTCTCAACAGCCGCATCTGTGCCTGAACCTCGTCAACATCCACCCCCAAAAATGCTTTGCTACCCAGATCTTACAATCCATGTGCACTCACGGCCTTTGATCTCCATATCTTCACCTCAAGACATTGAATTATTCGAGCGTGTAATGCATCCTTACAATTCCAGAGCTTTCGAACGGCTTCTTATGAAACATGATTTATTCAAGTTCTATCCTCATCTGATCTCAAATCTACAGCAGGGCTTTCCTTTGGGTACTCTGCCTCTACTTGCCAATTCTGTTGTTATTTCAAACCATCCATCTGTAAGGGCGACCTCTGGAGGTTGCGGCACAATCACACAACTGGCAGAGGGAAATCCAAAGTATATTAGAGCCAGTAACGACAGTACAATCAATAACTAATCACCTGGCAGAGGGAAATCCAAAGAGAACAAGTCTAAGGATTCCTCTGCCAGTGCGGCACATCAGTACAGGGGCGGACGGGCGTGGGAACAACTGTACAGTATCCAACAGCTAGCTCCAGGAGGCCGGGAGAACTCCGGGGCGCGGGAAATGCTCCGGAGTTCTCCGGAAACTCCGGAAAAGGAAATTGCGACCAGACAAGAGCGAGGAGTCCCCTGACACCGTCTGTGGCTCAATTCCCAGAGATTATTCAGGAATATCTGAGCAATGAAGTTGCAGCGCTCCGTATGTCTGGCCCCTTCTCTTTACCTCATGCCAAACATATTTTGAGAGGTCCCATATATTCCTCACCTCTGATTGTTGCCGTTCAGCATCCAGGCTTCGGATTGCCTACAAAACACCGCGTTTGCAGAAATCTATCTAAGGATGATCCTCTTACTGGTGTTTTCTCCGTTAACAGCTTAATTGATAAAGAAGATTTTCCAATGCACTTTGATATCGCGCATCTAGTTGCTGAGCAAGTAAGTATCGTTTTTACTAATTTTTCTTTCATTACATTTGGCTGTCTATTTCTTTCTCATTGCGCCAATTCAGTCATATTGTCGTTTCTTTAATGCCATCTGGCATTTCTCATGTCATTTTAATGTCTTTCCTTTCTGGCTGTCTATTTCTTTCTCATTGCGCCAATTCAGTCATATTGTCGTTTCTTTAATGCCATCTGGCATTTCTCATGTCATTTCAATGTCTTTCCTTTCTGCTGCACTATTGTGGCGTACGCCATTTTCTAGTCTCCGAATATCCTTGTCTGTCCTTTCTTGCACCTTCTGGTGCTTTCTACATCTCTTTCAGTCCCTCTCTGTCCTTTCTTACACCTTGCAGTGCTTTCTATTTCTCTTTCCAGTCTTTCTTTGTATCTGTCCTTTCTGGCACTTGCCACTGTTCTTATCCACTTTGCTTACATCATTTCTCACAGATCGCGGTGTCACCTTCTGGGACCCAAGCATGCTGGTTTGACATCAAGTCTTTCCACAGGACATGTCCTGTTTTACCAGACCACAAACCTTTCTTAGTTGTCAGTTTCAAAAACAAGTTCTACATTGACCACAATCACCCGTTCGGTGCAAGACCTGCCAGCAGTAATGCTGGTCAAATCGCCAATGCCCTGGTTGACATCTGGACTGCTCAATTAGGAGACAATAGATTGTTATTCAAATTCGAAGACAACATCAATTGCCTCCAATTTCCCAATACATCTGGACCTTTCCAGCACAACAATTTCTTTTATGCTCACGACAGAAACTCCGTCCTCGATCTCATATCTTGTCTTAATGTCCCTTGGCATACGGAAAAATCGGGCACAGAATTTACAGATTCCTTCATATTTATTGGTTTTGTCTGGGACTTACCCTGCAAATGTGTCTCCTTGCCAGACAAGAAACATCTGAAGTACTTATTATGTATCTCTTTGATGCTGGATTCCCATGAGATTGAGCGTGCCAGCTTCATACTCAGGGATATTCAAGTCTTGCACAGCACTCTTATTCACGTCTCTTTTGTTTTTCCCGAAGGCTCTTCTCGTCTGCCCGTCTTCTCGAACTTTATGTCTTCTTACCATGCTAATAAATTTGTCAAACATCACCTCACAAATTCTTTTGTACACTGCCTAAAATGGTGGCAAGCCCGTCTTCAAGACACTTCTGCCTTTTGCCAACTTTTCCCAATCCAGCCTCTCGAAGGTCTCGGCATTTACGTTGATGCCTCAACATCGTGGGGCATTGGCATATTGCTTGGCTACTCTCACTACGCTTTGAATCTCAGATCTGGCTGGAAACACCCTGGACAGGATATTTGTTGGCTCGAATCCGTAGCAATCAAAATTTTATTCTACTTCCTACGTCAACTCGGCTTTTGAAATAGGCAATCATCTCCTTCTTTTTCTTTTCTTTCTTTCTCACATTCTCTTTCTCCAGGAGGGTTCTCGTTCACTCTGATAACTCAGGAGCAATCGGTGCCCATCAAAAAGGCCGCAGTCGTTCCTTTTACCTTAACCTCTATGTCTGACGTTCTTACGCAGTACTCAACAAATGTATGGTCGTACCCTCTTACTGCTACATTCCTTCCCATTTGAACCCAGCGGACGTGCTCTCGCATGGGGAGTGTGCTCCGCCACACTCAATTCATCTTAATCGGGCATTCAATTTGCCCAACGACATTACTAACTCTTTTATCCATGACTAACAACATCCCTCAGGTGCAAGAGCGCACCTACAACATTGTTTCTCCACGTGTTTCAATGTCTATGTTCCTCTGACTGCGACCATTCCTCTGTTTCAACTTCTCTTAACATTTACACACCTCGTTACAGACCTTATACTACAAAAATGCCTGCCAAACAAGATATTTATATTCCTTCCTGAAATATCCAACCACCTTCCATCTCCCCTTTGTACACACCTCAACAGCCTTCTCCTTTGAATCCTACTACAGCAATTCAATCTTTTCATATTTACAAACCAAGATCTACAAAGCCGATCAACTCCTGAGATATTTACAAACCTAAGTCCACAACGAGTGTGCCATCTAGCTCATTGACCATTTATGTGGCAAACAACCGAGTATCTCATGATATCTATGCTCCTCCAGAGCCAAACTTTTCCCTCTCATCTTGTTCAAACCTCTCCCAATACTTGCCATGCAATTCACTCATCTCTTCTGACGATCCTCGATTCCTAGCCATTGCTTCGTTATGCAATATCTCTCCACGAGCACCCAACTACAACTACAACAACTCTTATCTCCCATCAGATCTCCAACCTCTTGTTCCAGCTGACCAACGTCTCATTCTCTGGAGAACTCCACATGGCGTCCTCACAGACAATACAGTTTCTCAAAAACTCTCTCTCTCAGTGCATATCAAAATATTCATGGGTCTCCTCTCTTCGGTTGAAGAAAAAACTCGCCAATGCTATGGTGCAGGCATCCTCTGATTCACTCAATTCTGTGATTCCCAACACGTTCCTGAAAATTTATGCATGTCTGCAGACCCTGTTCTCATTGCAGGTTTTGTTGCAAGTCACATCGCCAATCTATCAAACTTTGGATCAGCAGCTTGCGCCTCTGGCACTTGTTCAATTGTGCTGAGTGGATGAGTGACAATCTCTGGGTAAAATCACTTCAGACCTCTGCTGCTTCTCAAGGCTTAGCTTTCAAGCAGCCTCCACGTCATCCCATTTCACTGCTTCACCTTCAAGTTCTTCATGACTCTCTCAATTTCACAACACTCTGGAGCCATGCCATCTGGGTGGTTGCTCTCACTGCTTTCTGGGGTTGCCGACGCCTTGGCAAACTTTTACCTCTATCTCAAAAGAGTTTTGATCCAGCTCGTAATATTACAATAAATTGTAACATCTGTTTTGCTCCCGTTCATGATTGTTGTGCTATCACCATCCACATCCCTTGGACTAAAACGACTTGTTTTGCCAGAGCTGACTGTTTATTGACCCAAAGAGAGGATATCTTCTGTCCTGTTTGTGCACTATCCAATCACCTCACCATTAACCATCCTTCTGACGGTTCTCCTCTATTTGCTTTTTGAGATCCCACGTCTGGCAATTTTGCGCTTTTATTTCTAACCAAAGATTCATTTATTTCAACTATCAAAAGTAATTATAATATTTCATTTTGTCTCTTTTCTCTAAATTCTCCTTTCCCAGGCTCATCATCGGCCCAAAACCTCGACGTCATCCATGGACACAGCTTCCGTATTGGCGGTTCAGTCAAATTTCTGAGCAATGGCGTGCCTCCACACATAGTTATGAAGCATGGCAATTGGTCTTCTCTGTGCTTCCTCATCTACTGGAGAAGATTGGACACTATCATGCCAAATGTGGTTGCCTCCGCTTGGGAATCTACTCACCACAATTTTGCTCAAGAAAACAACCTTTCAAATGTTCTGACTACCAACTGGTCAGATCTGCTGAATATCTCTCTTTCTTGATTTTGGCTGCATCTTCTACTGTACACTACGATACTTCACCCTTCTCTCACTATATTTTTCATATCCGTTTCTCCCACTTTATATTAATTTTCATATCTGTTTCTCCCACTATAAAAAAAAAACCTACTGTACATTACCATACTTGACCCCTCTCTCACTTTCTTTCACTTTGTATTGCAAAAAAATTTCAATAACAAACTTTCCTCATGCTCTCAGTGAACCACATCATACCTTCTCTCTCTCGACAATAGGCTCAGCTCTGGTGGGTAGGTGTGGCCAAGGTTGAGCTGCGCCTCATCGGGGTATTTGCCATGCCCACCGCTGTCTCTGCGTACAGAACTTCCGTTCCTCCCACCAAACTCCTATACATCTCTCCAATTATCTTGTCCTTCCAAACCCAGCCTGATTGGAAGCTGTGCTACAGGCTTGTCTGCTAGCCCAGCATGAGATAAGACGGGTGGCCTGTGTGGACTGTGCTCTTTCCTTTTTTGGATACTCCTACTATTCTGTTCGATGTGAAACCTGTCTTTTTCACTTTCACGTCTTTCATTTTTGCTTTGCACCCACCCTCCCGCCCTTTAAATATATCAGGAATACATCCACCACTTTTGTATTGACACTACACACGACACGCTAGGCAGCTAAGGGGCCCACCCACCCATCCGCTGTGCCCACCACTGTCTCTGTGTACGAAACTTCCATTCCTCCCACCAAACTCCTATACATCTCTCCAATTATCTCTTCCTTCCAAACTCAGCCTTATCATACAATGCCTTACAACCTGTCACAAGCATGTGACCTGTGACATATCACCTTTGCAGAAAGTAACAAGAAGTAAGAAAATGAGAAGCAAAGGAGAGAAAGAAGAGTCCCCTGACATCACCCTCCCTCTAGCATGCAGTTCTGGATGGCCTGATCTATCTTAGACAGGGAATAGATGCCTCTGATTGTCCAAGGAGCATTGAGGTGCTGTTGATAGAATTCCTAGACTGAGGAAGGGGCATAGACATTCTCTTGTGGCTCCCAAGAGATGTCTTCAATTCCATAGCTCTTCTACTTGACCTTGAACTGAAGCTTGTTTCTAAAGAGTCAGCTATCTAGAATCTATTCCACTTTGTACTCTTCCCTGTTGTTTATCAGAACTGGAGGTGGTGGTGGCTGTGGACATTGACCTGGGATTGGATCCTCTGGTGCAGAAAAGAGCTTTACCACATTGAAGACCAGATGAAATCAACTCATTCCACTAGGCGGCTTGAGTTAATAAGCTAGTGGGCCTACCTGCTTTACTATAAGAAAGGGTTCTAAACAATGATGAGAAAGCTTCTAAGAAGGTCAGGTAGTACAGAGGCATCCAGATAGACTTGATCTCCAGGCTTGTACTTAGAGACTGGAGTTTGTTCATGATCATAGTAATGAGCCATGTTGTCCTTTGCCTTAGCTAAAGCCATCTTGGCTTCTTTCTAGGCTGCCTTTATCTGATCTATGAACTTATTGACAGCTTCACTCTCTAAAGGTCATCTATGAGGCTTGAATTCCATCCAAGGGTGTCGACTGTCAGGGGACTCCTCATTTCTCCTCATTTCTTCCTTTTCTCACTCCTTATCTCTTCACTCTCCCTTCATTCATTCTCTTATTTCTTCTGACATTATTTCATTTTACTGTTTCTATTCTTTCAATACTATCTGTTAGTACTACTCTCAGCCCTTGAGATGCTCTGGTTCTTTAGCTACCATTCAGACAAGTGTAGGCCCTTCAGCACCACTTCCAGACTGCTTATATAAGCTGGAGTTTGCCTTTCTGACTTCTAAAGTCTGGAGATTTCCTGCCTTGTTTGCACAGTTGTTTGGTTAGTCAATTTTTGAGTTTTTAAGGTTTTGTTGTACTGTACAGTTGTTTTCCACACTTCAGAAGCCCCAGAAGCGTCCAACCTGGCATAGGGAATCCCTAGACTTGTTCTCTTTGTATCTCCCTCTGCCAAGTGAGTAGTTATTATGATATTGTCAGTACATAC
>QFEW01003703.1:0-23582 GCA_003316525.1 Termitomyces eurrhizus | reverse complement strand
TGCAAAGTACAGCGTCTGGATCTGGGAGACTAGCAACTGTGCCCTTGGAGGATGCACACGTTTCTCTTCTCCTGGGAGAAATAATGATTTTTGCTCTTGGTGTGGTAACCTTAGGCATGCTGGGCCAAGAACCTGGCAGTGCAAAACTAATGTTTCTTTTTAGGTGTTTGGACTCCAAATGGAAGTCCAACAAAGTGTTTGTTTGTGCAACAAAAAGCCCCCTCGTGGTGGGCTCCAGATGATGCAAAAGTGAAAGTTTACTCTATGGAAAAGTAGTCTTAATAAAATAAGACTAAACTTTTATTTTATTTCTACTTTACTTCACAAAGTACATGGGGCTAATGGTACACATGTGCACACTTTGTAAAACGATGTTATAATTTTAATTGTTTTTAATTGAATGTAAACTTAAAAGTTCACACTCAAAAGTTGCGTACAAATAGTATTAGTACTATAACCCAAAGCTACTGTAATGCTCCTAGGCCTAAGAGATCCACTCCCTGGGGATTCTGAGCCATGGCAATGCAATTGCTTGGCTGACTTCCCCATTCCTTCCTCTTCTTACCTACGATGCATGGACCATGGTGTACTTGCATGTTTTAATGCTGGCTTATTGCATTGTCATGCCCTGACCCTCAGTTGCTGAGTTACCACGTCTGGGCACTCAGTTTCTGCCTCTGCCAGTGTGTGATATGTGTGGTTACCCAATTTTCTGGGTAATCTTTCTTCCTTAGCTTGAATGGCCCTCTCTTTCCTCTTGACACTTGTCTACAACCTCCTTCCTGCAGTACCTCCGTTGTGCCATAGTCATCATGGCATATTCGTGAGTTTGTCAATGAAGAGGGTGGTGAATTGTTGAGAAATGCACCAAGTTGCTGAGTGATGTCAAAGCTTTCATGGAATCTCAGTGTTTTGATCCGAGATCATGTTTCTGCTGAGCACTGCCACATTACCAGCAGTTGCCGTTCCATCAACTCTTAATCGCTGCCTGTCTTTCCTTACATTTACCACTAGCTGACTAGGACTCATTTACTATGGTTTGGGTTTGATCTTTTTGGTGAGCCTCCCTGAGTCTACAGTTTTTGGCTCATGCTTACAGGTTTCAGCGTTTTGTGGTTATGTGATTATATTGGGGACTTAGTGGCTTTTTAGGGTCTGCCTCAAGTGAGGCAGATGTATCACCTCCCCCACACATATATAATGGCTGTCCCCAGTCAATCATAGGCAGTTTGGTGAGTCCAGCATGACTTTCAATTGCCTGCTTCTAGCAAAACTAAAATTTCTCCTTGTGCCTGTAGTAAACAGAGAAAAATAAATTTTGCCTTCCTCTTTGTTTTTTTTACTGCATGATCGTATCCACACTGACTATAAAACTTGACTTGGTCTGCCCATATTATTGTATGGCTCCAAACATTCCCACCACTCCCCATAAAATGGCTAGCGCCAGAGCTTGCCCTCAGGTTGTTATTATGACCCCTGCTCCTAAGCCTATTGCTACCCCACCTCAACACTTGCCTGAGCTGCCAGATTTCTATGGCATGCTCCAGCATTCTGTGAAGCAGGATGCTAACAATGTGATAAATTCCATATTGAAGCTCCTGTTGTTTGCAGAGGCTGCTGTTGGTCTTTTTGCGACTGCTAAGTCCTTTCCTGGCATGCCTTCTGACCAGACTTGGTACCTTGGGAGCCTCAGCTGGGTACATCTTTTCCTTCCTCTCCTTTTTGCTCCTTTATATACAAGACCACTAGCATGATCATATTCTAGTGTGAGTGCTACATCTCCATGATCATTGCAAATCACCTCCTCAATGATCTGTAAAAACACTGGTGAGGCAGCTCACTGGCATGATGTTCAGTGAATTCTGGTGGCTTGCCACATGTACCTTTCTGTTTTCCTCTAGGGAAAGTTAGTACAGTGTGACAGATGCCAGAGTTTGGGTTGCTAATGGTTAGTGTCATTTCTTCATTGATAAGAGATTTGATTATGGAGCATGCTAAAATGTTGAATAGTCTGCCAAGAAGGAGGTCATAAGTGGGTGAACAGAAAATATGAATTTGCAGGTAAAACGTGATGTTGCCAATGGTGCATGGTACATTCTTAGCGAGTCTGAGAGATTTGTCAATAGTAACATTAGTGTTCTGCATGTTTAAGACAATGATACGATGCTGTACCAGCAGTCAGGGACACATCATGCACCAGAAGTCAAAATAAACATTTAATTATGGGCTGAAAACTGTAAGCCTCCTGGTAGCAGTCTCAACAAATTATATCTCCAAAAACACCCCAATAAATACACAGAAAAGTACAGAACAACAGGCAGGGACCAGCTCAAACTATCAGCTCAACAATACCAACCACTGTAATGGGGAGGGGAAGCATGGGAGCTGGCAGAAGTGACGAAATGGATTAAATTGTGATGATCTAAATTAAGATCAGATCTGACAATGCCCAATTTGACATGACTGAAAGGGGAAAGGAAAAGAAGCATGGAGGGATGCTAAAAGAGGCATGGAATGCAGGGAAGCACTAAAAGGGGAAAGAAGGATCTATGAATGGGATCAGGCTAAATGGAGCTGAAGCAAATGGAGAAGTGGCAATCAGAGACATCTGAAGGAATGGTGGAACAAGAAGTTGAATGGTGGAACTGGTGGCACCGAAACATGCCTCCCAAAAGGGAAATTGGACTATCAAATATGTTTTGGAGGCTGGGGAATTGACAACAAAGAGTCATGTGTAGATAGTGGTCTGTGCACCAGAAAAACAGTATAAATAGCCCAAGTTTAGTAGAGAATAGACAGGCAGTTGATAGGCAAAGGCTTGGTGGTTCCCAGGGAGTGAATCACTTAGGCTAGAGTTTATTGAACACCTCTTATTGGAAGTATATTGGTAGACAAAGGCTCGGTGGTTTCCAGGGAGTGAACTACTTAGGCTAGAGTTTATTGAGAACCTTCTTCTGCCCATCAGGATATTTGATATTCTGTGAAGCACCCAAGACCTCAACCTTATCATCAAGCACCAGTGTGGATTAGAGGTCATTTTCTAAGACTTCAAGAAAGCCCCAGAACTATTAGTACTACTTGCAACCAAGTACTACAACAATGTTGGGATTATAAATCAAGCCCAGCTTGTTAGCAACTTTGGCAGCTATAGAGATGATCTGGGAGCCGCTATCTACAATGGCCTTGATGTCACTCTTATTGTCAATAGTAAGCATGATAGACCTGATAGCATGCAAGTCCTAAGCAATGGTAAAGATGGCTGGATCTCCTCCATGCTCTAGCAACCTCATATAAGTCTCCATGAAATTGATGGATATAGCATTGGCAATGGGATTGGTAGAGAGGGTGTTGATGCTAAGAGTTATAGGAGGATCAGTAGTGACAGAGAAGCTAGGGAGAGCATCATCCGATTTGTTGACTTTGGTAATGGTGATAGCTAAGGATTCTTGAGAGGTAACTGCTGTCCTAACCTGGTTTCAGATGTCTGGCATGATAATGCAGAGTTCCTCAACTGACAGAGTGACAGGGGTCTTCATGATGTAGCTAAAGACATGGTTGGACTTCTTGATGTCAATGATTGGCACAGTAGGATGGTAACTGCCTTCAGGGCATTTCTTGGGGGTGGCAAAGTTATGTTGAGCAGGAGCATAATACCTATTGGATAGACCAGCATAAGGGTGGAGAGGTGGCAAGAGAGCATAGGGAACAGAAGTAGATGTGGGAGGAGGGACTGAAGGAGCAGGTGCAGCAGATATTGATGAGGTGGCAGGAGCAGGCAGAGCAGTAGGAACTGAAGACAGGGAAGGGTTGCTAGTGGTCAGCATAGGTTTGTAACCACAAAGAGGCTGTTTATACTATTTAATCTTGACACTATCAAATACCTGGTTCCTTAGTGAGTTGAATTCCTGTTCAAGCTTGGAGATATGCTTTTTCCAAGAAAAGCTAGGAGAGTCACCAATGCTGTCAAAATATAAAACCTTGTGGATCATCTGCTGCTGTGCTGCTTGGTCAGGATCAGGGTTAGTGTTGCCTGAGAGGGTACCAGTAACAATTTGGCCAGGGTTGCATCAGTGCCATTCATCTACCTGTTCCTGATACATCTTAAGTTCTGGGTAATTCAGAATAATAGCACTAGTGGTCAATACAATCTTGCTGTCAATAGCCCTGCATACTTTACCTTGCCAAATATAGTTTTCCAGGGTATTGCAGCATCCTTGGGTCATAGTATGTTCTATTTCACCACAGAAGTGGCAACTGTTTGATCTGGGAGCATTAGCAATGCAGGTAGTGGTAATGCTGGTGGCAATCATAGTCTCAATACAGGTCATAGCAAAGGTGATGGCAGTATTGGTGGCAGTATTGAGGTCTTCTTTTTTGATGCAGAAGGTGTGGCAGTGGTCTGTACTGGAAGGATACTATTGGCATGCTCAGGTGAAGTCATTCTAGCACATTGTATACTGATGCCGATACCTGTGTCAGTGCCTTTCAAGACCCATTTACCTGCCTCAAAGACATTGGCAATGTTGTAGGGTTCCTTGGAATGGTGAGCTGGTTGTATGAGTTTCTGCTGTGTCATAGAAAATGTAGTGTGCTACATATTCCTTCATTTGAATGGAGTTGGTAACCCCACAGTCCCTAAACAGATATTTTAATTCCTTGATGTATTGGAAGAGCTCACATGGTTTGGACTCATCCTATTTTGGCACAGAGAAGTGGTTGCACAGTGTCATGTGCTGGAAAGATGGTTCCATAGTGACTGCTCTGCTGTGCAGAAGAGACAGTGGCAGTGATGGGGTTCTAGGAGTTGGCAAAGGGATGTGGAAAATGATGAGTCAGGAAAGGGGTGTTAAGAGAGTAGGAGGAGTAAAAAGCTGAGGTGTGGTAAGCAGCAATGCTAAGGGGTTGTTAGCAGTAAAATCAAGAAAGTGGAGAAAGAGATCAGAAAAATTGTCTACAGTGGCATTCTGTAGTTTCTGTGCAAGAGAGAGACCTGGTAAGGCATCAGGTGGTTGAGGAGTTGATGGGTGGGAAGGGACTATGTCCTTTGCTGACTGCTCTAACAGATGGTGCATGTGCTGGAGATGAGTTTCTAGCAGAATTCTGCCCTAAAGTCTCTTGTAGTGGGCTCCAATTTGATGCCCAAAAGTTAATTAGTAGCAGACATAGTTTATGGCTACTGACCAGGGAATATGCATTGGTCATGCTAAGTGTTTTAAGGGAGTCCTGGGCAGGTCCCAGCAAACAAGTCTAAATGAGTTGAATGGCAAGGTTTGGTGGAAGTTGGAAAGGAAAGTTGTAACTAGATAGACAAGATCAAAAGTGACCTCTTACTCTCCTCATCATCTGAGGATTCCAGTTCTGATTCTAAGTCCAAAACTTTTCTGAGGCCTTTGTGCCTCACTTGCAGCTGTCTACTGCCTCTCCCATACAACTCCTGTTTCTTAGGTGCTGGTAGTGCCAATTCCATCTGTACAACTTTGTTGTTCTCATCACTGACCCATACCACTAGTCCTTGCTGACATTCAGTTGTTGTTGACAATGACTGTCCTGGTTTAGCAATATTGTCTGCTATAAACTCTAAGTGCCACTCAGTTGGGGCAGTCCAGAACACGGTGCTATGCATTAAAGTGCTGCCTTGTACTATCTCTGAGTACTGAGTGAGGTTCAGTTGACCTTCTAACTGGGTTGACAAGCCCTCAGGCAATATCAGATACATCAGTGAGGGCATCTGGCTTGCTAGCAGTGACACTCCTGAGACTGCAGATTTCTCTCCTGATTTACCACCAGCCCTCACTATAGATATCATCCATGACATAAATAGATCTCCTAGCATTTCAAAGCTTGCATTAATATTGCAAGGTAGCTTGTCATCTCACTTTGGCAGGGGCTGATATGCAGATGTAGCTGGCATTTTAACAGCATGTGAAACAGGTAGATCACCTGTATCTGAGAAAGGGCTCTGGATCAAATGAGCCAGTCATGGAAGATGTTTTCAATGTGATGCCAAAAGAAGTCAAGAGTTTTGATGAGTTGCCTAGTAAGTAACAGAGCCAAGAGTTTAAAGCCAATAGCAGAATATTTAAAGAAATGTAACCAGTAGTTATGAGCTAGAACTGTCTTGTGTAGATCACACAGTACTAAGTAACTAGAGTGAATACAAGAAGTTGCTTATGTAATATTCTACAAGCTAGTAATAGTGTTGATGATGCTTGTAACTAGTGTGACAATTCATTACACCACTGATGACACCAACTGTGGTTGAGAATACTGGATGCTACATAGTAAAATGCTATCTTCAGTGCCTGGCATGCATTGAGTGTAAGGAGTTCTGGCAGAGTGCTAATGTGCTCAAGCTAATAAGATGTAGCTAGGTGCTAGTAAATAGTACTTCTGATGCTATCTAGCAAATTGTAAGTGCTGCAATTCTAACAAAGATATGGCAAAAAGATGAAATAGCACAATGAAAATGTGCCCATTGTTGGCACTATAAATGATGAAGATGATATAGATGGTGCTAGCATTGAACTTAGTGACAAAGTTAAGTCAAGCTAGCAAGATTTAAATGGTGAGAGTAACTGTGTTCCAATGTATTACAATTTGTTGTTATTTACATGTCCAGTAGCTATCTTTTATACTATGTGCTACTGTTATTTTAAAAATAAGTCCATCTGCAGTGCTACCAATTAGCACCTCTCCTTGTGGCTACAGCTAATGGTGACCTGTAACAGTGACCAGTAGCACATGGATAATGTCCTGAGTCCAAGAAGGTTGCTTGAGTCTCCAACTGACAAGTATTGATAGGCCTGTAATGTCTCTTGATTCACTCAGTCTAAGCAGAAGCCTATCACTGCTCCTTCCACTTGTCACTGGTGTTTACTGGCCTTGTGAAAGGAGTTCCACAGATGTTAAGCATTACCCTTATACTGGTGTGGCCATTCTGCTATTTCTAGACAGGCCTTTCATCATAATGATCTCAGAAAAACAGCCAGTTCTCTTACTAAAGATGCTAGAGTCTCAGAAAAACAATGATACATATGTCTTGAAACTGAGATGTAGTCTGAGAGAACTAAAAGAAATATATTAGTTCTATGTATAATATATATAGCTGAAAACAGTAAGCTGATATGTGCAGGTTGAAAACTGTAGACTTGATGTACCTCAAAAATAATACCACCCCATCCACTACTCCAAAATGGCCTGATAACATCTGAGTACATGAAACAGCCAGTCAAAGAGATCAAGTCAACAGCCACAGGGTTGGATAAGATAAAGATTTTGGAAGGTATCTGAAATCAATCTAATCAAACTGATCACGCATCAGTCAATCCTGCCAACACCTCATCTTTCACAAAGATAGTACTCCTCTGTTACTTCTGCTACACATACAAAGAATGATGAACCACACAACATGCACATTAGCAACAACAGAGAAAAGGACTAGTGTTGAAGTTGAATCTAGATGTAGATACAATGAGTATCTGAATCCTCAGTCTATGTAGAAACAACTGTAATTATGTACCTAGATGTAGATACAATGAGTATCTGAATCTACGGTATCTATAAGCTCGTCGTATAATGGTTTATGAGTTAATCAAACATACCCTCAGTCTGTGTAGAAACGACTGAGGGTAGTCATTGTTTGGGGCGAAGTATATATATGTTTATTATTCAGCTTTGGCAATCTATCATGAGGATTGTCATTCACGGTGGTCCATGATTGATCAAGTCTGGATTGCAACACTCCTCACCATGTATCATGACTCCTCCTCATGTGGAATATCCTCGGTGAGTCCCATGATTCTTCGAAGTCTTGTAAATTGAGGGGTAGGCAATGCCTTAGTAAAAATATCGGCCACATTGTCCTTCATATTGATGTATCATAACATAATCTCTTTTGCAGCGACTCATTCATGTAGGAAATGGTATTTTATGTCCATGTGCTTTACTCAGGAATGTAGCATCAGGTCCTCCGACAAGTTTATGGCTGAATTGTTATTGCATAAGATCATAGTTGGAGTGTCTTGAGAATAGCCCAGAGCTGTCAATACCATCTGTAACCAAATACATTCCTGTGCCGCTTCGAATGCCACCATATACTCAGCTTCACACAATGATGCGGCTACGGTTTTCTGTTTCCTCAACGCCCATGATATCAATCTGGTGCCCAGAGACCAGGCATAACCTCCTACACTCTGACATGTATCCAAGCAATTTGCCCAGTCTGAATCAGTGAATCCCAGTAATTTGACCCTTTTTCTGCCTAGACATAATTGCAAATCACACGTGCCCTTCAGATATCGTACAACCTGAATAGCTGCATTCCAATGTATGTAGGTGTAACAATCCAGGAACTGCAACAGTTGTTGGACTGCATATTGGATATCGGGCCGTGTAGAAATGGCAAGCCAGAGAAGTCCACCAACTAGATTACGATAGGGGATTTGGAGTAACTTTTTGACTTCTTCTTGGCTAAGCTTCAACCTATTGATCCTACATAGCTTGAGGCCAGGTTCCATAGGGACAGCTAATGGAGATGCGTCTGACTGTCCATACTGAGAGATGAGGCAGTTGATCAAAATTGTTTGTAACAGAGATACTTGTTGCTCCTCACGCTCCCATGTTACTGCCATTTCCACAATATGTTGTGGCATGCCAAGGTCTGAAATGGTCCAGACTGATTTAAGTTGTTCCTTAAAATGATCGTTCATGTCCTTAGTACTGCCGATGGCCAGGAAATCATCCACGTGTATACCAGTTATTACTTTTCCATCGTTGTTTTCCCAATAGTAAAGGCATGCTTCACACTTTAACCTCACAAACCCCAACTTCCTCATTGCTTCGTCCAGTGTCTGGTTCCAAATTCTTCTGGCCTGCTTTATCCCATAACACGGTCATAACAACTTATACACCCATGATTCCTTCTCTTTTTCCTCAAAACCTTTCGGTTGCTGCATAAATATCTGCTCCTCCTTAGGGAGAACCCCATTTAGGAAAGCCATTTTTACATCTATTTGAGTAGCGTCCCATCCTAATGTTGCGGCAAAATGTAGAAGAATATGCCACAATTCTGCATGTGCTGTAGGTGAGGAGGATTTGTTGTAATCTTGTTCTTGTACCATTGTAAAACCCTGCAATACGTGTTGTGTCTTGAAACATGTAATTTTTCCTTGTTTGTCTTGTTTTATCGTGAATACTGGACGTCCTTTAAAGACCTTCTAACCCTCCAGAATGTTCTCTTGTGGAGTCAATTCCCACATGCCCATTTCCTTCAAAGAGTTCAACTCATCGTGGTATGATGCTTCCCACCTCGGCCAATCCACTGACTTCCTAGCTTTGTCCAATGTCCGTGGTGCATCTTGATCTATTGTTGGATCGATGTCTTCAATCCCATCTCTGATCCCCATCACAGCGAGTACTTGGTCTAACTCATTAGTATGCCCTCCAATTTCTTCATCCGGCATTTCCTTTTCCCGGTGTAATTCCTCCAATGCCTTCTGCCTCTCCATTTTTGCCAACCTAACCTGTTCTGCAGATTCCTTCGATTCCCACACAGCTCTCTCTGTCTGGGTTTCTGCATGATCTTCTGGTGCTGCTTTGGAGGTTGGTACACCTTCTCAAGTCTCCTCGTTGCTTTATGCCCTACTCCTTCCTCCCTTTTCTTTGATACTGGTGTATGTGCCTATTTGCTGAGGATACAATGGTCACATTTTGGGGGTTTGTCGGGGAATACTCGAGGCATACCTTTGATCATTCCTGTGCATACCATTTGCATTATAGCCTGATAGTTCGCATGCCCTAATCTGTAATGCCAGGTCTGCAGATCCAGAGCAGCGTAAACCAGTGTACGCTTGATCAAGTCGAATATCTAAAGCATATAGGTCCTTGTTAGGGAGAAGTGTACCCGAAGCAACAAAGATCTTTGTGAACTTGTTTGTGAGCCTTGCACCATATTCGTCAAATGTAGTTATGATCCCAGCATTCTTTGCAAGCTTGCTGATGGACAACAGGCAAACCGTCAAATTTGGGACATGTAGAATGTTGTCGAGTTCAATGGTAGCACCTGTATTGGTATGAAGACATATTGATCCGATCCTGGTGGCTGTAATGGTCAATCCACCAACTCCTCGGATGGAGCAATCAGGGATTGTCTTTAAATAAGTAAAGTCTGATGCGTCGGGAGATATATGGATTGTGGCACACAAGTCAAGGTAGAACGGTAATTTGATGATGGGAATGATGGCACTTGCATAAACACGTTCTGTCTGGGTATCTTCAATGTTTGGTATCAGTATGATTCTGATCTCCTCCTCAAGCACTATCAACATGTCAAACTCCAGATCCTCAATGTCTTCAATAGAAGCAGAGCTGGGAAGCACATCAGAAGCCAGGCCTGTGAATTCATTCTTCAATGATGTTGTAGGTTTCCCTTGCGATGTGATGTAGGCTGCAATCGTGTTGGAGTCGCCTTCAATTGTGAAGGCAGAACCACCTGTAGGGGTAATTGTGAACTTCAAAGTTGTCTTCTTCTTCTCTTTAGCCTTAGCAATTCTAGCCTTTCTCAATTTCTCAATCGTCTTTCCTTCCATCCCCCCTCCCTCTAGGATGCACCATTGTACCGTGTGTCCCATGTAATTAGGGTGATTTCTTGATTTATACCCTGTACATATGAGTTTCTCATACTTCAATCCATTCACCACTAACGCAGTTGGTGTGGGATCCGTGGTTGAAGCTGGACTACCTCTATCAGCATCAATCAAGGTTTGTTCCCCTTCCAGGAAACAGCAAATCTCCATGGGTCCGTACTTTTCAACATCTGCCATCGTGGCGAGGTCACAAGAGATAATGGATTGAATATGTGTGTAAGACTTATCAGACAGGGCAGACAGAATTGCAATGGATTTTAGGAGTTCCTTCATAACTTCAGCTGTGTCAAATGCCCAGTCTATTTTGGCAAAGATGGTATCCGCCATCCTAGTGAGAGATTTGGTCGAAAAACATTTTGTCGTCAACACTTCCTGAAGGAGATGGACTTGCTGAACTGGGACCACACCCCCATGTCTGTCCTTCAGGTATTCCCATAAAATCACCAGGTTCTACTTGTCCCCATATAACTTCTGCTCAGGTGAAAATAAAGCACGTTTTATAAAGGAGCAAGTCAGGCAATTATTGCTGTTCCAGGCCCTATATGCATGTGGTTTGTATGTCTGATGAGGACAGGGCGGTGGATTGAATGTATATTCCCAAAGTTGTGCCATTGAAAGTTCCAGTTCCATGCTGTACGACCATTCCATCCACTTCCCATTATCTTTATCCAATGTATGACCTGTCCAATTTGCGGTGATCTTTCCCACTGGTATGATGGTAGAATTTGATGAGTTATCAACCTTCTTCATCTCTGCAATTTGATTGGAAGAAAGTGGAGGTGTAGGCATAGCAGTATCCAGCTTTGCATTGCTGGAAATGGTCATCCTGACAATAGTCAGTAGTTATGTGACCAGGAAAAAATATTAGGTTTCGGTTCAAATGTTTTCAGCACAGGCCCATAACCTGTTGAAGTTGAACCTAGATGTAGATACAATGAGTATCTGAATCTACGGTATCTATAAGCTCATCGTATAACGGTTTATGAGTTAATCGAACATACTCTCAGTCTGTGTAGAAATGACTGAGGGTAGTCATTGTCCGGGGCAAAGTATATATATGTCTATTATTCAGCTTTGGTGATCTATCACGAGGATTGTCATTCATGGTGGTCCACGATCGATCAAGTCTGGATTGCAACAACTAGGAGGGATGAGAAAGGGGTAGGCAGGCAGCAGAAGAAGAATCAGCCAGAAAATTTAGTAGCCATGCACACCACACACTGGCAGAAGCAATACCCAAGCACCCAGGCCCAGCAACGCAGCAACCAAAGGCCTGGGCATGACAAAGCAACCAGCCACTGCCAAAAACATGCAAAATACATGACAGTCCATGCATCAGGAGGATAGATATAAAGAGAGTGGAATTTTGGGGGAGTTAGGCAAGCAATCAACTTGCCATGGCTTGGAGTCCCCAGGGAGTGGATGTCTTAGGCCAATGCAATTAGATTGACTTTGAGTTATTAGTATTAACACTATTTGTGCCCAATTTTGAGTGTGACTCTAAGTTTATATTCAAATTTAAATCAATAAAAATTATAAGCTACTTTTTACAAAGTGGAAGCAAGTGTGACTATTGCCCCACATACTCTATGAAATCGTGGAAGTTGAAATAATGAAAGTTCAGTTCAGATTTCAGTCTGGACTACTTTACATAAAGTAAACTACCTATTTTGCATCAACAATAGCATCAATGTTTCTTGACACATAATCCCACACTTAAATACAAATTGTCCTCATTAACATTGCAATGCATCTTGATATCAAAGCTGTTGGAATGTTCAAATGGCACATTCTAATTGATGTGACATTTTGTGACCTGTCAGCCATAGTATACCAACAATATCACAATGACTACTTACTTGGCAGAGAAAGATCCAAAGAGAACAAGTTTAGAGATTCTTTATACCAGGACTGACACTGCTGGGGCCTCAGAAACATGGAAAATAACTGTACAGGACAACAAAACAGTAAAAACTTGAAAATTGCTTAAATAAATGATTACAAAAGCAAGGCAGGAAAACTCTGCAGATAGAGACAATATAACAGAGACACATCTGTGCTGAGTATCACTGATATACAAAATATCTGATGTGTCCAGACATATGTCCAGGTGTGTGTCCTCAAGAATCCCCTTGAACTTTCTCAAATGGTATGTGTGACATGGTAATTATCTGTAGAACAATACAGTAAATCAGTCCTCAGTCACACTTATTATGTGTAGTCCGACTATTTATTACCTGTAGAGTGATACAGTAAATCAGTCTACAGGAGGATGTCAACAGACTGTAGGTAGAGGTAAGTAAGAGCATCTCACCCTCAGTCACACTTAGTATGTGTAGTCCGACTGAGGGTGGCGCATTTGTGGTGTCGTGTCTAAATATGAAAAACAAAATAAGGTTTACCAAAAGACTGGTAAATAACGGAAGTCAGACTTGCTGAGCCAAGAGGAAACATGGGTACTTGATCGTAGTGATCGGGTAATAGCCCCTGTCTCCCCGACGGTCCTAGAAGTCCTACACTTAACATTATCATGTATATATGTTGAAGTACCACCAGGATATAGGTTGAGGGGGTGCTACAGGTATGCACACATGACCAAGTAGTTTAATTTCACTCCGAGCATCCTTGTCTTATTGTTGGATGTTATAAGTATAATGATCAAGGGTCAATATATTGCTTCATTCACTACTTTCAACCTTAACAGTCTTTACACACACATACACACACATATATATACCTACTAATGATACACATACCCTCAGTCAAGTACACGAAGACTGATGTGCACGCTCACGCTACTTACTCGTGTATATCTAGGTTCAGGTTTTAACAGGTTGTAACAGGTATGTATATTTACTATATCACACAATAAATCCATTCTGAAGCCCGAAGACACTAGCGCACTCTAGGTCTAAGTCTGATCCAGCTGCGATAGATACACTTGCTGCAACAATATCATAATATATACATTATTTATCCATGTATTTGCATCTAGCCTTCCTTTTTGTATATCTTGACATACTCCACTTCCCAGTCTAAGGAGGCCATTGAGTCCCACTCAACACGCAAGATAGAAGTCCTTACAAGCTTCTGCCATCGCCATACCGTTTCCTCTTACAAATGCCTCGCAGGTGGAGACGCCTGTTCTCTCTGCGCAGCTTTGCTCCTGTCCAGGAATTCCCGGCAATGTCCACACACTGCCGGCCCAGTCTCCACTATTCAAGAATTTTCAGCTTGGGGCCCTCGGCACCCGTTTCACGAAAAAGCTCACCATAACGTGGTGTCAAAGATAGCATGGTGATTGTTGAAGAACTGGAAAGGGTTACAGTTAGTTGCAGGCCACCTGGCCATGGGGGAACCCCAAGTATTCGGCAGAGGTGTTTCATTAGTCAAATCAGCGGGTTCGGACCCCTTTGGGAAGAAATAGACTGCGATACCAGAAGAGTCCCATTGCACTTGATGCAGTCACAAGGCGTCAGATCGTATAATCTGCCTTGATGTCGTCGACTTACTAGCATATGTACCTCCTCCGTTCTTGTTGAATCCAGCACCAAAAGAAACACTAGAGTTGGCACGGACCCCGCAGCCTTGATTCCCAGTCGTAAGTGCTGCGCAATCTATGCCACCAATAACAGAGCCTGTAATTGACAGAACTTGCGCATTTGCAGAAGGCAGCGTACAGCCTGGATTCGTATGGATCGTCATTTGATTGTTCGTATAGTCATGCACAGCTTCTACAATGTCGATTTCACCACCAGCAGGCCAATTGGGTCCTATCCTAGGCCTTAAACCGAAAGACTGCTTAATAGCTCGTAGCACTGACCGTTCGTCCAGAAAGCTCTACCAGGGACACCAGAATGTCAAGGGAAAGTCTTGTCTGGTTGAGAGAACAATAACTTACGGCCATGTACCACATCCAGTAGGCATATGAATCGCACTCATAATGACCAATCCTCCATTGAACGATGATTGTGTTGTGATACGGATGCTCTGACGAGTGTTGGCGACACTTGGGGTGGTCTCGACTCGCATAACGGCATTTCCATTGTCTTTGACTTCGAGCAAACCATTTGAGCGCTACAAATCAATGAGGATACTTCTCATGGACGTCAGAATCGAGACATACACCAGTGTTCTGATCGACAAACTGCACTATACCTACAGATCATGAGTTTTACAGACTATAATCGAACCAGAAAGCTCATACCATGGGTTGGATCATCACCAACAGCAAAGTCCCATCCATCAAAGAAGTCATTCCCTGACTAGAGGAATAATCAATGCTGCGTCTGCCCCAGGCAATTGGTTTTTACTCACATGGGACTCTGTAAGTTTCCAAGGAGAAGGCGGCGCTGAAGGCGTCCCCGTGCCAGTCGGGGTAACACTCTTGGTCATACTAGAGTCAGGGGACGTGCCAGACGGCGATGCACCACTCGAAGTTGTCCCATTCCCTCCAATTCCACCTAATCCTGGCCTCCCTGGCCGGCAATATATAACGTTGTGGCTCTCTTCCGACGGCTGTGTGACGAGTAGCCCGCCAAAGGCAACGCGCAAGTCACGAGCGAGATTCTTGGTGTGTAGGACTGCGGCTTTGTGGATGGTCTGCACAGCATGCGGAACAAGTGTGGCAGATGCTTGTTCGAACTGAGTGATGAGAAAGATTATCAGCCCTACCAGAAGGGACTTGAAAAGCAACATGAGGATGATGCAATAAATGAGCTAGGGAGCAAGGATAGAGACGAGAGGAACAATACAGGGGCACAGCCGGCGAATAAAAAAATGCAAAACAGAACTTGTTAGAACAGCAATGATTGGGAGGAGAAAAGCGAGGGCAAGCCTTGCTTCGTGGTAGCAAACTTATGTATATAGATTTGGATACCGGCCGGCCGTCGAGGGTGAGGTTCAGGGGCTTCGCCTGGCGCAAGGTGTGATTTTGCTAGAAGCGGGTTCGTAAATGGACACCCTTCGCTCATGGATGCATGAACAGTTAACACGAGGATTATGTGCGGACAAACACCGGCCCGATCGCAAATCTGCCCAATTGTCTTTACAAAAGAGAATCTGCCTTCGATTCCGGAGGATAGGCAGGCATAACAATGGAGTTGACTTGATTTATGTTGGAAAAGACAACGGACAGAATCACAACGCATCTCGTGAAGTGGACATAATGAATCCTTGGGAGTTCGTAAAGACGAGATCATCATGAAGTCTCATGTTCACACGATCATGAAAAGCTAATTGACTCTTGAACTACCAGCATGAGCAAACGAGCAACACAGAAGTCACAATCCTCGGAAACGGAGGATTCAGGAGACATGTCGTAGAGACATAGAGGCTAAGGAACAAATATTATGGTAAAAATGTGGGAAAGAATGAATGAATAAAAGACAATACAGAACCCAATAACTAGTAACGAAACAACATACAGAAACCAATACGGTTAGAAATTAGAAACAAAAAATTGTCCATGTCAACAGAACTCGAAGTAACTTCTCCCCAGTGCAAGATGAAGGGTAGGGTACAAAGTCAGCGGATTTGAACGACATCAACGATGAGAACCCGGACCGAATGCCTCGCGAACACTCCGCCTGAGTTCCTCATGATCGCGGGTCGAGCTTGCTACCGATGAACCAGGCTGTATATGAGAAGCAGCAACACTGGACGAAATCAAGCCTTCAACATCTCCATCAACAAACTCCAGAATCCTGCGTCCAAGAAGTTGAATCTCGCCCTGGCCGTCACCAGTTTCTGTGTCATGTTCAGAGTGCGCACGAGAGTGCTGTGAGCGTGGCGTTCCCACGGAAGATGAGGGTGTCGATGCACGAGATGCAGCAAGATCACGGATGTTGGGTATCAGGAGAGTCGAAGTACGAATACTGCTAATCAGTTGAGGATCTAGACAAAATTGGTCAACAGAGGCCACAGTGGTTTTCAAAATGACAAACCTCCGGATTCAAGCAACTGGACGATAGTCCAAACAGCGATGTGTTGGAAGGTCGCATCAGGGCTGGTCAAAAACCTGTAGAGATACCTGTGCATCCCTCCTTCCGGTTTGTCCCACACATCGTTAAAGGCAGAGTAGTCATCTGTAGCGCTCCTACCATCTAAGACATCAAATCTAAGTTGCCATTTCAAGTAGATTGTAACCGAAGGGGTACCTTTTGACGATAGATTTCCGAGTGCAGCGGCGCTGTTGCCTTGGACTTCCGAACTCGGCGAATTAGTCAGCGGTATTAAAACCTCGCAGATCCCCATCTCCAACAACTGATTCTTGAGGTCATCTAAACAACGAACTGATCAGTTTAGATCTAGATAATTTCAGTGACAAACCATACCACTGAGGGCAAGCACGGCCACGCAAGCTGTCATCTCGCTTTGAACGTTCATGGGTACCTCCAAAACAAGCTCTTTGATTGATTGAACAGCACCTGCCTTCACGATGGCAGTCTTGTTCTTCTCCGAGGTCGCAGCAAGGTTGCGTAATGTTGATATAGCATGACATTGAACCTCTTCGTTGTCCTTAAACGATAAAAGGTTAATAAGGGGTTGCAGGAAGCCTGCGTCAATAATCGGTGATTCGTTCTGTGGGTGGATGGATACATTGCGGACACATGCTGCCGAGGAGAGTATAAGTGGCAAATAAGTTGATTGGAGGAGTCTGAGGAGAGCCGTCAAGCCATCAGCCTTGACGATTTCAAGTTGATATTTCTCTACGAGTCATAGTTAACACAGCGTGGACTAGAAGTTCAAAATGTTTAGTTACCATCACTAGCGAGATTTCGGAGGGCTAACGCTGCTTGGCATTGTACCTTCAGGCTCGAACTGTCCATTAGTGCGACAAGGCTTGCGACTAGCTTCGGTTCGCTCTGTGCTAGTTTCTTCCTGTTGGAACCTGCTACAGAATGAGGTATCATCGACAGCGATCGCAGCAAGAGACGGACCATCCACAGCTATATTGCTCAGGGCCGTCGTACAATAATATTGAACGTCGGTATCCGGAGAGTTCAGAAGACTGACTAGTACTGGGATCGCACCCGCATTGACAAGCTGTTGTCGGTTCTCATCTGAGATGGATCAACGAGGCGGGCCTGGAATCCAAAGGTGCTTGCTTACCAGAATGGGTCATGTTGAGAAGCGCACCAGTAGCATTCCTCTGGACTCGCATGTCCTTTGATCTGGCGAGCCGTGTCAGAGGTACTAGCGCACCTGACTTGGCAATCTTTGTCTTATTGTCGTCTGGACCGTTTGTCGGTCATGAAAAATTTGAAACATGTGGGAACAGCCCTCACCATGAGTGGCAAGATTTGTTACACATCCTACTGCATTGCATTGCACTTCCACATTAGGGCTGAGCATTTGGCGAATGAGAGGCTCAAGACCACCAAGTTTGACGATGAGAAGCTTGTTGTCAGCTATTTAGGGCGAAGAAGCACATTTGAGCATGAAACAAGCCATTTCCATTGAACTCACTGTTTACAGCAAGGTTTCCAAGCGCAGCACTCGCCGCACGCTGCACCTCTGTATCGTGGCTACTCAACAGAAAAAGGATTGGGTCAAGTGTATCTCGAGCAACCGGACGAACTTCCTTCTCAGTGATCTCCGCAAAAGCCAGAGCCGCGCTTCGTTGAAGATCAACATTGTCTGAAAAAGATAGTGTCGTCAGGGCAGCGAGTGGCGGACCGAAGAAGAAATTGGTCGTCGTGCGGTCTATTACAGTCGTGATTGAACATGGATATGAGGGTCAATAAATATTATACCTACTCTCAAGATATTGAAGGAGGTCCGCCACAGCCTCCCTCTCATTCTCCAGAAGGAGTGGCTCGTAAGTTTGCGACTTGTGTCCTTGGACTATTTTTAAGTTGCATGGTTAGGTGTCCAAGGATGTCTCCTAGCGGTGGAAAGGTCGTACAGCAATTTTCGCAGCAGCTTGTTACGTTACCCATCACTCTGAGCAGGCGTATGGGTGAGAAAGGAAACCGAGCTTGGGCGGGCGATGACTGCGGAAGAAAGCAGAGCAGAGGAGCAGCGACTTCAAAATACCAGTCGAGAAGTGAGGGTTCAAGCTCGAGCCTTTAAGTGATCGTGGGAACATAGCTGACCTTGAGCACATGGTCATCACGTGAGATTTCCCCTTGTGTGTATGCTGAATATGGTTGATTCAGTGCAGAGGCCCCGGGAAGCTCCTGCAAAAACTTGTCCGGAAATTTCCCGCCTCAAATCCGCAGATAATATGTAGCCCAAAAAGGAAATTCTCATTTTTTCCTTGATTTTCTTCATTTATTTTTCTATTACAAGCTATCACACATGTAACACCTTGATACATAAATTTATGTCAAATAGTGCATCAGTTAAATGGCTCAAAATAACCTTTACAATGACAATGGCCTTTACATTGAATGTCTGAAATAGTCAGAATCTTGTTGTCAAATGGTCAAAAATTTTGCCAGAATAAGCCTCAAATTCACAAAGTTAGATTTTGCTAAATTTGCCTCACAAATCCGCTATTTTGCAGACACATTTTTGCAGGAGCTTCTCAGGGGCTTAGTACAGTGTACTCAATATTTGGTGCTTTCTGTAGTAATGATATGTACACAATGCAGTCTGAGAGTGGGAATGCAGGAAGCCTACTTAATGGCAATGAGTACTTCCATTCTATTTGACAAGTTCTTATCTATCAGTTTAAACATCACAAAAACTATGATGTATCAATGCACAAGACAGTGCCCCAGTTCTCCTGCATCATATGGAATTTGCTCTAGGTGTAATTCTTTGCCAAATCTCATTTTTTTTCTCACATAATATGCTCCTTGTGTGAATTTGGAAAATTAGTTTAATATTTCTACACATACTTTTGTAAAGTTGTGATTTTTACATTGGTTTTATTTATTTCAGACTTTCTTTAGGACTTTGAAAATGCTTTCAAAGGCCAAGATAGGCTAAATTCTATTGAAATTCCCAAGTAATATAGTGTGATTATCCTAAGATGTCCATTGTTAGTGTCATGATACATATATATGACCACATTGCAGTAGTACTGGCCTCCTTGTAGATTACTTCCCTAGTTTGATCCATCTTGTTCTTAGGTATGTACAATGTATGCGTTGTTGTTATACTATTATGAATACATCTTCGTTCTTAGAGTTTTTGTTGTGTCACATTGCGAATTACTGACAATAACCTTACACTTGAATCAAACTCTAGAAAATTCTTGTGCAAGCATGTCAACAATGCCTGCACCACTTGGGAGTCATGACAACTTGGCAATGCAAGCCACAGGCAACAATCTGGTGGCAAATGGAGTTTCAGGCCATCAAAACAGACCTTACAGCACATCTGCAGTCAAGCCTTGGCAAAATACAAGCCGAGTTCTAGTGTGGTATGAAGTTAGTCCTCATGCATGTTGCACTACTGAGACTTGTGGTTCAGGGCCAGGAGCACCACAAGATCTGTCACCAGCCTAGGATCAACATGCCCAAAGTGTATGATGAGAAGTTATGGCCCCTGGTGGATCAGTTCATGTGACAGATTGAAGTAGTCATGGAGTTCAAGGCATTCTGTAATGAGCATCAGAAGATTTTGTAGGTGCAGTCTTACCTTATGGGGTTGGCACAGGACTGGTTGAGTGTGATCACTATGGGCTCGGACAATCCGACTGTCAACCCCAAGCATTTTTGGTGGCAGGCCTGGAAGGAGGACTTTAAGATGGTGTTCTGCATCCAAGATCTGGTGCAGGATGCACTGGCATGCATCAGCCAGCTCCAGCAGGGGTCCAGATTGATCATGGACTATTGCACCATGTTCTTCAAACTCAAAGGAAAGTTGGATAGGGCTGATGCAGACAGTGAGTACATGAAGGATCACTTCTGAAAGGGTCTGAGCCCAGCAGCCATGGAGGCGCTAGTGAATACTGATTATGAGATGGTGGAGCAGGCAAGGGACATCCTGCTTTGTCATAAAAGCAAGTTGGCCAATATTGCAGCAAAAAGGAAAGGCAACTGGGGTGAAGGCAGCTCCTCAGTGCCACACTCCTTGGCCACATCCTTGCTGGCACTGCAGGTGGTGGTGCACCCAGTGCCCCCACCAGCATCGGCTGATCCAAACGTGATGGATATCAATCATGCAAAAACCTTGTCCAGTATCTGGAAGTGTTTCAAGTGTGGAAAGTCTGGCCATCTGATGGCAGACTGTCCACTCTTGATGGTGTTGATAAGAGCTGCAATTGCAGAGGCACTAGGTGTAATGGGCAAGACAGCAGGTGAGGAGAAGAAGAAGAAGAAGAAGAGGCCAGCAGCAGGTTTTGTCTAGGGTTGCCTCATGCTGTCATGATGAGCGCAACCAACAGGTTTTATGTACTCACACCAAGCAATGGCATTGTGTTACATAGACCAGACAAAGTGAGTTTTAAGACAAAGAGGTACCATCATCAACAATGTGTGGCTATGATGCTGATGACGCCCAAAGTTTGGTCAGCAACAAATGTAACAAAAGTGTTACCGTACTAAGAGCTTGCGTTGGGCGCGCTAAAAGTAATATGAGGAGTCCCGGGCAGGTCCCAGAGAACGCGCCTGTGAAAAAGAGGAAAGTCGGTAACGGGGTCGGCAAGTGTCAAGTGCTAAGGTAAAGCGCCTAAGAAAAGAGCGGTAAGTGAACACGGCAAGGTCAATCGGCAAGAGCACGATAAGCTTAGCGAGGTCTAAGCGTCGATAATGCCTGCCGTAGTTGCAAGGCACGAGTATGTCGAGTGTTGGCGAAAGTCTGCAACTGACGACGAGTTCGACGTTGCCGACCGTAAATGAGCTCTTGAGCGTAAGAGAGACTGAAGTAAAGGGAGCAGTATACTCTGGTCTATTCGTCTGATGGTGATTGTACAAGTCGGTAAGTACTTTTATACTACAAAGAGTTCGCCGTCGCCAGTGGTCAAAGAGCGGTAAACTAGAAAATTTCATAGGGGTAGCTCCAACAGTTTCAGATCCCTGCCGTTCATTCAAGACCCTTAGCGCCACCAGGCGGCAGATCGCGGTGCTAAACCATCAGTCCATCACCTTTCTGTCTGTCCAAAAGGCTAAGCGATGCCAGGTGCCAAATCGAAGCGCTAAGCGGTGTCGGACGCCAAGGTCAAACGCCAAGCTGTCCGTCAGTTTTTGATAGATGATCAGGCTTCTCGCTAAGCGCTGTCGTCATTGACTGATGCCATCTGTCAGTTGTCATTCTTGCTGCCGTCAGCGCTATCACTGATCGGATCTGCTTCTTGCCGTGTCCGGCCGTCGGGAATGGCTTAAAATAGGTAGAACGCGTGCGCTAAGTTCGGAACGAGTGCGGCAAGGTTTCCGGAGCCGGTGCCGAGCCTGCCGTTGATGCGCCTAACCTGTATAGGGTCCTATCAATGCATGCTAGATTGCCCTGCTCTCCTTACTCAGCACTCAAGTTCCTGGTCACACTGAGGCTCCACAGCACTGGGGTTGCCTTGACATGCATTGTGGACACCTGGGCTATGGTGGACTGGTAGTGGTGGATGCCTAGGAGTTGTTTTGTAGCTTGAAGTGTGCGTGTACTTAGAGGACACATTTCCTCTGAAGGCAGTGGCAAAGACATGTATTGACAATGTATTGGCATAGGCAGAAGCACAATCTCCATCTGGGATGGCATGTATCTTGAGCAATGCTGAGATGCGCAGTCTAAGCAGAGGTGTGGAGTGTTGCAGATGTTGGCAAAAAGAGAGTGGAGGAAGGTGGGAGGAAAAAGAGCTGTAGAGGAGTTGGTGCCAGAGGAGTTTCATGAATTCTTAGACGTCTTCGACAAGCAGCATTCCAAGTGGTTGCCAGAGCACCAGATGCATGAACTTGGGATCAACTTTCTGAATGGAGCAGATGTGCCATCCCCAGGAAAGCTGTACCAGCTTGCACCAGCAGAGCTCAAGGTGCTGTGCAAATTTGTAGATAAGAATCTGGCAAAGAGCTATATTTTGTCAGGTTCTGCTGATGACAGGGGCCTCTGGAGGCAAGCGGTGTAGTACTTGGTTGCAAGTAGTACTGATAGTTTTGGGGCTTTCTTGAAGTCTTAGAAAGTTTTCTCTAATCCACACTGGTGCTTGATGGTAAGGTTGATGTATTGGGTGCTTCACAGAATATCAAATATCCTGATAGGCAGAAGAAGGTTCTCAATAAACTCCAGCCTAAGTAGTTCACTCCCTGGGAACCACTGAGCCTTTGTCTATCAATAGACTTTTAATAAGAGGTGTTCAATAAACTCTAGCCTAGGTGATTCACTCCTTGGGAACCACTGAGCCTTTGCCTATCAATTGCCTATCTATTCTCTACTAAACTTGGGCTATTTATACTGTTTTTCTGGTGCACAGACCACTATCTACACATGACTCTTTGTTGTCAACTCCCCAGCCTCCAGAACATATTTGATAGTCCAATTTCCCTTTTGAGAGGCATGTTTCGGTGCCACCAGTTCCACCATTCCTCCAGATGTCTCTGATTGCCACTTCCCCATTTGCTTTAGCTCCATTTAGCCTGATCCCATTCATAGATCCTTCTTTCCCCTTTTAGTGCTTCCCTGCATTCCATGCTTCTTTTAACATTCCTCCATGCTTCTTTTCCTTACCCCTTTCAGTCATGTCAAATTGGGCATTGTCAGATCTGATCTTAATTTAGATCATCACAATTTAATCTATTTCATCACTTCTGCCAGCTCCCATGCTTCTCCTCCCCATTACAGTGGTTGGGCTATTGTTGAGTGGATAGCTTGAGCTGGTCCCTGCCCTTTGTTCTGTACTGTCTGTATATTTATTGGGGTGTTTTTGGAGATATAATTTGTTGAGACTGCTACTAGGAGGCTTACAGTTTTCAGCCTTATGATTAAATGTTTATTTTGACTTCTGGTGCATGTTGTGTCTCTGACTGCTGGTATAGCGTCATATTAGTGGGTCCTTAC
>QFEW01003698.1:0-10251 GCA_003316525.1 Termitomyces eurrhizus | reverse complement strand
GAACTATCTTCACACCTACGGCCATATGCTCCCAGGTCCCTAAATTGTCACCTGTCCACATTGCACCAAAACGCTGTGACCCGGCATAAAAAGCACGGGTTAGGACAAAGGGTCTACTGAGGGCCTTAGATCGTTCATGAACGGCCTGGTAAGTCAAATTGGACTAGGAATATCGTTATACTTTCATGACGAGAAAGGGCTCTGATCTTACTTACATAGAGCATGCCATTAATGTTGTGAACGTCCCTATGTTCCCAGGCACCATAATGAATATTGTCTTTCGGCATAGTGATTTCTGGACCATTAAAGACTGAAGGCTGCGATGATATTTTTAAACGAGGTTCTCATTGGAAAGGAAGGAAACTCACTTCGTTCATGTCATTCCAAATGTGAACAGCATCAGTACTTTCAGTCCAGGACCATTCACTTCCTTTCTCCGTTTTGAACAAAGTCTTCCACCAAGTCCAAGCGCCAGGGTTGAAGAAGTCAATCCAAGCACTGCTACCTGACCAACACCACCCTTCATACTCATTATTATCCTTATTTTTAACCAGGAAACCTAGCTCTGACGCTTTCTTATAGACAGGGTAGTCTGATACACGCTTCAAATGAGGGTCAATGATAACGACCATCTAACGACTCGGTTAGTCAGACTATACATGAGGCTTTATAAATGAAGTAAAACAGACCTTACGGCCAAGAGCAGCGACATCGTTAATCATTTCAACAGGGTCAGGGAAGTTCTTCTTGTCCCATATGAAATACTTGTGATCTTCAGCATAGTCGATATCAAGCCAAAAGACATCAACCGGCATGTCCTCCTCATCGAATCTCCTCTGAACCGTTCGAACATCATTCGAGCTGACATAGTTCCATCGGCATTGATGGTAACCGAGACTCCAGTGTGCAGGGAGCACCGACGTACCCGTTAGCCCTGAATACTGTCTGAAAATGTCCTCAGGGGTAGGGCCAGGCATCAAGAACAGGTCCAGGATGCCAGACTCGGAGATCCAGTGTGTTTCGGTGGACTTGTCTGACGCGTGTGCAACATCAATCCACGTCTCTGAGCCCACCGCATGGAAGATTCCGACTGTAGAGTCTGGTGAGTGGGCATGGAGTACAGGAATTGAGCCATAGATGGACATTGGGGATGACGCGAGGTATTCGAAGACATCAGCATTGTACAGACGGTACGGGTCACTGAAGAAAGGTGATTCGCCAGAGGTAGTTGGGAGCGCCAATCTAGTCGCATGCTGGGGTATTCCATATATCGTCCCGTGATTTGGGAAATTGATATCAATCGAAAGAGACTCAGGTCCTGTAGAAAAAGAAATCACGATAAGAAAGGAATCCGTGAAGAGCTATGTGCACCTTTCGGCTTTGAATCAGTCCAGGAAGAGAAAGTCTCTTCCCAGTAGCCATCCTCCTCGTCACCTTCGAACCAAGCCTGAGCATTCACTGGCTTTTCTGCCTTGAAAACAGCCTGAGCTTCGTCAGCTACGACCTCCTCTCCCTCTTGGGGTGCTGGTTCTTCCGTAGGCGTAGATTCAATCTTGTTGCGGAAATGTTCCATGTGAAAAAGGCCTTGGCCATTGAGCACCACCTGCTCTTTTCCGTTTCGAAGAAGAGCCATTCGGAGAGGCTCAAAAGTAACAACCACCTCATTCTCCTTCTTCTTGCCATATACCGCACGAATATCTTTCTTGCTCGCCTTCCACTTGATTTCCTTGCTGATAGTTGGTTCAGAGATCAACGCCCAAGAAGCAGCCTCATCATATCTCTTGCGCAGCCCCCCAACCTCATCCATGCGCACGCGGACAACCCCATCTTCGTGAACACGTAACTCGAGCCCAAAGTTAATCTCAGGGTAAAGAGACGACTTAACGCCTGCTGTAAAAGTGGCCTGGTCTGAAGCTATAGCAAGGGTCGAAAGATCGATTGAATAAGGAGAGGTCCATTTTGAACCAGCTTCCTTCGCTCTAGCAGAGAGTGCACGACCTCTCCTGCAGAATCCAGACTGCGAACATGTCTTGAAATCGTGTGCCTTAAGAGAGTAGGTAGTGGGCACCGCCAGCGAGAGCACAAGGATACCCAGATAGTTGAGAGAGCGCATGGCTTTGACACTAGTCTGGGCCGCTATTCAAGGCGACGACAAGACACGAGACGAGCAATGCAGAGCTGAGAACTTGATGTAACGCCAACACCGAAACTGGTCCACGTCAATTGATGGGACGCACACGTGATCATACGCGTTCAAAGGGAGCGAATTCCAGTTCACGAGCCGGAGTTCCGTCCACGCGGTCTTCTCCAAGGTAGAACATCCCATGTGCTTATTATAATATGAGATAGAAGACTGGATGAGAAACTTTGTTTCTCAATTCTTTCACGCTCTCTTGACAGGATGATGCCCGATAGTGACCCGAAGACAGATGAAAAGCGACTTGAAGACAGTGGATCAACGTCGATCAAGGTCAAAGTCGACAGCACAGGACTTCCTCTCCTTCCTCAGCCATCAACCTCGCCTTTTGATCCTCTAAACTACCCTAATGTGACTCCTTTTTCTGTTTCGGTCATCTCCACAGAACTGACTTTGACTTCAACATTGCTGTAACTTTAACTCAGTGGCTTCGATACACGATCCTCGTAGAAATATGCATGCTAGCTTTCCTCGGTACACTCAACGCCTCCATTATAAACCCCGCAGTGGTCCCTTTAGCCACTGAACTTGGTATCACTGCCGTAATAGGCACATACCAAACCACCATCGCCATTGGAGCAGGCGCACTGGGGCCTGTTTTCTTCACCCCATTTGCGAACGTTTACGGACGGAGGCCTGTGTATATATTGTCTATCCTGATTGGTTTTGCATCCGCATTAGGTTCTGCTAGAGCCAAATCCTTTGGAACATTGATGTTCGCACGAGCAATGAACGGATTCGGCCCTTCAGCAGCATTTGGTCTTGGTGCTGGTACTGTCGTCGATGTGTTTTTTACACATGAGAGAGGAAAGGCTATGGGCCTTTTTACACTCATGTATACAAATGGCGCACACATTGCGCCTATTGTGAGTGAGGACATTGAAATTGTTTCCATAACGTTGAGATCATAACGAGGTTGGTGGTTATGTCGCCCGCGATCTTGGATGGCGTTGGTGCTTCTACGTAGCGGCTATCTTGAACGGTGAGTTCCAAGGGCCTGGATATCACTAGTGGATCACATCTTTAACGTTGCGATAGGCGCCATGTTCATCATTTGCTTATTTTTCATGCCAGAAACGCTCTTTGATCGGACAGAAAACGAGTTAGAAACTACTGCATCCGAATTGGAGGTTGACGAAAGCGAAATTCAGCCTTCCTCTCTCATCGGAGAATCATTTAAGCCGCCTCCCATGTCTCTCGCGACGTACCTAAATAGACTGTGGATACTCGACCTCGAACGACCACCTTCACGACGTCTCAAAGGGAATGAATTCATAATCAAACCTTTCGGCATGCTCAAATATCCATCAGTCGCCTTTCCGGCACTCTTTTTGTGAGTGGAGCATCTCAAAGTTGCCTTGACACACAAAGACGTGATCGAGACAGTGCAGTGACTTATGGATTCGCCTCTATTGAACCAGCTGTAACACTAGCCCCGCTTTTTACTGAATTATATCACTTTGACACAGTACGTAACGGGTACGATTTTTCTGTGGCATTCTACCCTCAAACAAGGAACTGACACACTGTTATATTTGGCCAGGCTGGCGAACGGCGTTAGCCTCCTCGTTGGAGCGTGAGCACCATCAATCTAAAGATATCTCTCGTGATCCAATCCTGTACGAACAGAAACATTGGCGAGCTTTGTTCGAGCCCAGTGACAGATGCAATGATGCAGCGTGCCCGTCGAAGGGCGCTCCAACATGGAAAACCTGCTTCTGCTGAAATTCGCCTACAAGGAATTTGGACTGGTGCATTGACGGTTCCAGCTGGCTTGCTCATGTGCGTTTTTCCTTTGCGCTTCTATGATTCCAAGACGCCATGGCAAATTGGCTAATCGTTAGATGGTTAGATGTGAGTTTGCGTACATTGATACCGCTCCTGATAATTCATTTGTGAACAGATGGCTTCACCGTGCGATATGCAAGGACATTCGTTGCACCGTGTATTGGTATGGGTAAGTCAAATCGCCGGTACAATCTCCTATGTCAACTAACTGATGGTTGTTTTTGATGAAGCCATTGCTTGTTTTGGCGGTAAGAGTTTATAGATCTGCTTGAATAGACATATCATTCTGTTTGTTGTTTGTCTAGTCCAGATTGTCAGCTCCGTATGTTACACATACAGTTGCAGTGACTGTTATCGGACTCGTAGTAACGACGTTAGCCAATGCTTCAAGTTCGTCACTTCCTTGAAGCCCTTGATGACTGATGGTAACATGATGATGCAGCTTCTTTCGTCAAATCTTTGGTCTAACACTTGGCTTCTACTCGTGGGTCCCTATTCAGATACCCGACGAACTAAATATTGAACAAACGTTTTTTTAGCATTCCTTTTGGAGACAGGGTAAGATCATCCAAAGATACTTGGTATAAAAGGCTGATCATTTCCAGATTGGATTCCAGTGGTCATTTACAGTGTTTGCAATTATATGGTGAGTTTCAGTGACCGTACCATCCTTTTCTTACCGCCAAAAGCATCGCAACATTCCTGCCGGTTGTAGCACTGATGTTCAGGGGCGAGCGATGGAGGAAATATATGGGCGAACCTTCTTAATACCGAGGGTTCAAGCAGCGCCCACATTTTCACGTGCGAGAGTTTTCAGTTTCCCTTCGTACGTCACAACAAAGCGCTCATTATTGACAATTTCCATCATTACGGCCGACCTCCTTGGAGTATTGGTCGCTGCCTTATATTCCTCTGTATTAAAAGCGTCTACGGCGCCCCACCTATGTAAAGCCAGATACCGCGGAACTTGCTCATTCACAGAGAATTCAAGTTTGAAACGCTCGGATGAACACCAGGTAGGGACACGCATAAGAAGTGGGATGTGTTCTTCTCGATACCAGTTGTTTAGCTCTTCATCGGCAGAATGGAGGGGTGTCATTGCGACAGAGACTAGGGTGTGACGAGGTGTCAAAGTCTCTGTCTGCTCTGCATTCAGAGAAGAAATGCCTAAAGAATCCATCACAGGTTTATAAAGACGGAATTCTGGAGCGGTTTTAAAAACACCAGCAAAGTCCTGCAGGAGGTCATGATGTGCAGCATTAAGCATTGAGCTGCTAAGTGAGCAACTGCACAGCAGAATCCTTAATTTCACGACTCCATCTCGGTGACCTGTATAGACCAGAACATGGCCCAGAGTCGGCAGCCGTTCATTCAGGATGGACTCCACATCTAATCAGACTATGAGAGAGTAAAATCAGCCTTTCAGTTGACGCGTACTCCGCCATGTACGCCATGTACGGTCCACTTCGTCCAGTGCGAGGATTACCAACAAATTGGCCATGGGAGTCTGAATCAGACTTTGTGAACCCCCACATCCTAGGCCGGCCCGGGATCACTTCTAACAAGCACCAACAACGCGTCGTTGACCGAAACTAGAACGCGGCCACATCATGAGTTGGAATGTCTACTCCTGGACCCTTATTCTCAACAGCTAACCCAACTCCCCCTCGGACGGTAGACTCCTTGCTAAATTCTTACCGTCTCCTCTACCGTGGTGCTCTCTCGTTGCCGGACTCGCACCTCCTTCTTGATGGCCTGACTTTCGTGGCCCGGCTTGATTCACCATCGAAGAACAATCAGCTTCTTCAGAATCCACTCGCCTTAGCTCTAGAGAGTATGCGTGGACGACCTAGCTTGCGTTTCATGGGTGTTGTAAAGTTACGTGATGATGAGAACCTTTGGTTGGACGAGAGCGGCGGTATTGAAATGTTTGTACCTATACAAATATATCTGCATGAAACTGATTCAATTCACTCAAGGGATATACACCCTCGAGCGACTCTGACACGAATTTACTTTGAGAATGTTTTTTGCTTAACCCCATTTGCCTCGACATCGACATCAGCAGCACAGGAAGCATCAGATATTGGTATCAAAGTCGCCCTGGGTGATAGTGGTACGTCTGCGGCTCCTTTGATGCCCTCAGTGCTTAAATTACATCACACCTGGTCAGATGGTCCAGAGACCACACATATGGTGATTTGTGCCCGCTTCAATGAAAGTGACAACTCCTTAAACTTGGTAGTTGCTCGTCTGACGGCTCGCCCGATTCCTTCTCGAACATCATTCCGTCTCCCAAGACCAGATGACCCGACCCCGCGCAAACCGCCCCCACTATACGCAGCTAATGGTGAGATTGATAGACCCAGGCCCGGGTTGAAACGAGTACCGAGCTTAACTGCTCGGCGGGAGCTTAAACGGATACCTAGCGCAACGAGTCTTGTTGGACCCAAGCACAAGAAAGTGGCAGGTGTGGATGGGACCGTCATGGCTGACCTTGGGAGTGGTGTTCGTCTTGGAGGTACAAATGAGGGTGGCGGGCTATTCAAAGTACCTGAGGTTCCTTTCCATGGAAAATCTACTATTAAGGGGAAAGGAAAGCAAGTAGAAGGGGACAAAGATGTCTTTGGCACATCGTCAATATTGAGGCCTGTCAGCAAGGGAAAGCGAAAATGTGATCCTGACCAAGGCCCGGAGATAGGAGAAATGGAGAGAAAGAATAAAGACGTAAGTTGCGCCGGATGGTCGTCATGGTGTTGTGTGCTGAGATTGCTTCAGACGATCAAACGTTATACTCTTAACCATCTTTACAAGAGGAAAGACCCAACGACGTCTGTCAGATTAGATAAATCCCATCCTGAGTTCAAAGAACTCTTTAACTACATATCCCGCGGTGTTGTCTTTGCATTGGTGAGTCGATCCATCATTTGACATTGACATCCTATTCAAAACCGTTGATTGCGGATCTCCCCTGTAGCGCGCTCACCTCAAGCTCCGGCCAGTTGATATTACCGATGTCGAACGCTTGGTCAGTTTACATGCGGATATGTATGTCGGGGGACAGAGTATCCGAATGCCGGAACCTGCCCTGCATCACGGGCAAGCTGGTGGTAATGACGCTGATGCATGACTATGCGCCACCATTTCCCTGGTTCGAAGGCCATTAATTGCCTTTTATATGCACCAGGAATACTGCGGATGGAGGTGTTGACCCTTGCATCCTGTGGTGATACACACGGAGCTTCAAAGCTTCAACCTTCAAATAGAGTTTGAAGTGCATGCATTACATAGTATTACTGTGATGTGCCTCGAAACACTCGGAAATTGTAATTCCACGCGACATGGAGTTAATCACGATCGCTAATTTGTGCGAAGGTGTGTCAAGATTCATGCACAAATACCTGCATCTACGTCAAGGCTGAGCGCTGAGCGCTGATGTTTTGAATGAACTAATTGCTTTTTGGTACTTTTACACGACCTCAAAACTCATCTGACTCCCTTGAAAGCGTGTGGAGACGCACTCCGCAAGATTCTTGCTTTAGGCATTAGTAGATATATTGTAGAGGAATACAGAGGAACATGTGAATACGATGTGGAGTATAGTACGCCTTGATAGATGAATAATAACATATTTATATCCGGTCCACGGTGGTATATGCAGCGGTCTTTGTGGGATAAATATATATCACAATGATGAAAGGAAATTTCCACTTGTCAATGAGAGAGCTCTAGTCGCGAGATGCAACCACACAAGCCTGTCTTTGGGGACTTGGACCATACAGAAATTCTGTTAGAGGAGCTCTCCATGTTTCCTCCCAATAAACTTCCTTGGTTTCAGTAACGCATACTCGGACTTCCATCTTCTTTGATCGTTGCGTGTGGAGTACCTCAACATCTTCTTCAAAATTGTTAACATTCCTGAAGCAGTTTAGGGACCCATAACTTGAAGTGATGGGAGAGCCAGGGCGAGAGGCGAGGGAAATCAGGCTCGAAGCTCGAGAGAATACATTGAAAATGGAGGAGCGGGGTCTAGGGCAGATGAAGGTGCAAGTGTATTCGTCATTTGCTTCTGTGTCTTCGTTTTTCGTGAACGTGTCATCGTCATCCCTAGCTTGGTGGCTTTCTGTGCCGGTATTCGACTCGGAGCTTTCGTTCTCTAGGTCGAGAATAGACGGACTATAGGCGATTGTAGCGGGGGGAATTGTAGGGGAGGGTGTTTGACACTTGGACTATGATATGCAGTCAGAGTCATCTTGTAATTGTTCAGAAAGATCATATACCTGGTCTTTGAAAAGGCTACAACGTTGAAAGTCCGGGCCGTCAGACATATATGTCTCGAGAACTTCATGACTCGTATCAGAATTTGCAGCAGTGAGAGAGCTTTCGCTAGAGAAATACGAGAAGGACTCTAGCAAGGAGAGAACATCGCATTTTTCCGAAGGCTCTTCATGATTAGTCGTAGTTTGAGAGGAATGATGGAGGTTGCTGCGTGACTAAAGAACGTTTTTAAACTCTAAGAGACCATCTTTCGGGAATAACGAGGCCTCACACTTTTGCTGAGATCAAAGCGCTGAGAATCCATAGAAAGCATTGTAAGACGACACAGGGGAACTAGAGATAGCGAGGGAGTAGGGTTTCCTGGTTTCATTATTACTATAGCTCGTCCCAACTTTTATACGTAGTATGCATGGCCAGCGAGGAAACATGTTGTTTTTCAGCTTTGGTGATACCTGGCCAGAGATAAATTGCAATAACTGTTTGCGCTTTGGCCCTGGTGGCCGAATTGAATGAAAAGTGACTCGGATCATGCCATTGGAGATCGCACAAAGCGTTCCATTGTGAAGGTCTAAGATATACGCCTACACGCGACAATGGCATGGCCGAGCGGTTTCATCAACCATATAAGTGGAGAACTGTCGTCTCGAAACTATTACTCTCCCATCCTCGTGGCGAGCCCTTGACCCTTCCCCCCGATCTGCGTAAATGACGAAATTGGCCGAGACCCGTAGGCCTGTGAACGGACGCCCTCCAAAGCTGAGGAAGGTAGGAGGTTTGTCCAATCCAATAAGGGACGCGTATCTTATAAGACCATTAGTCCACATCGTCTCCATCCGCCAGAACACTACGGGGGCAACCGGAGCCTGACACCTTCACAGAGGAGCTTCAACATCGAGCAGCTAAAGCCAAAGACTTGGAGACGACTACAGTTCCCGACTCCGAGCGATGGATGCATGTTGTAACGCGTCGAGAAACTCTGCAACAAGCAGTGGGCAGGCTCATCCATGTACAGCGCGTGAGTAAACCATGAGAATTAGGCATGCTACAAAGAAAATTGACATGTTGAGCAGGTTGGTGGTGGATTCAGGAGCACAGTACGGAAAGGCAATTGAAGCCTCCACACGTACAGATAACGGATGGAAGAGATGGAAACATTGTATTAATATAAATATTTTACGCATTTTCCCGCAATCCAAGAGTTGAAACTCACCTGATGATATTCAATATTCAATATGTTCAGCCATGCAGTACTGTGTACACTGTGCACAATGTACAGTCTATCTTGCGAGTGACATAATAAACGGTAAGCGAGAAGCCAGTGTGACTGAGAATTTGATTCTTCTCAAGCGGTTACCAAGTCGTCTGTGACCTTGTCAGTTCTGAAACACCAAAACCACCATCATTTCACGGTTAGGTATCTCATGTCCACACTTCCGGCGTCTTTTTCAAGCCTTTATCGCTTGTCACTGCGAACTGTGTCGGCATCCGTACTTCACCATACTGTAGCAACGGCAAATCTGCGACGACTTATGAGGCCGACCTTTGATGCTGCTGCCAAAATGTTGAAGGAACTACAGAATGCCCACCACAGTAATCCTGAACAAGAACAGTTGAAACTTTGGTTGAGCACTTGGGAAAAGCGAAGCAAGTGAACATTACTCCATAATAAAAAGAATGATCTGACACCTCCTGGATTATAGTGGATAATACCCTTGCCCTATTATACACGTCTTCACAATCCCGCGGCCTATCGCACAAAATCACTCGAAATTTAAGTTTTTTGGTACTTGGGGAACATCAACGATTGATAGCTTGTCGTACCTATAAAGCTTGGGAGCCACAAATACCGGCCGATCCATTAAAACCTTTGAAACCAATTGATAAAAAACAACAGAAGAAAAAGGAGCTGGAAGCCTTAGTGGCCAATGCTTGGGCGCCGCTGAGTCAAGTAGTCAAGATGGCTGAAGGAAGGGACGGCGTTTCAATGG
>QFEW01003676.1:9550-26810 GCA_003316525.1 Termitomyces eurrhizus | reverse complement strand
TGAACCTTGTCCTTGTCCGCCTTCTCATCGGGGTAAGAGTACGTAGGCGGAGCGTCGACATTCACAGGCTCAGGGATCTCTTCAACGAAAAAGACTTCTGTATACTCGCCCGCATCAGCCCTAGGACCTCTGATGAGGCGGTAGGTAACGATAGCAAGGACCCAGAACATCCTCAGGAGGACACCGATACCGCACCCTAGAATGATAGAATCACACATCAAAACACGGTTGGATCATAATGGGAAATGATGAGAATGCGAAACCAACGCACCAAGAACAAAGGCAATAGCGCGGCCCTCCCATGGTCCGAGAGTCATCAAGGCAACGTGGAGGCGGTGCATAAAAGGCTTGTTGGCCAGGTGCTGCCAGAACGCCACCTGGTCTCCCTTATGGTAATGATGAGCGATATGCATCTTTCCGTCTTTATCCCCCGCAACCGGCTTCACTTCTACAAACGAGTTAGGCGTCCCGATGAATGGAAGGATGCGGACACGGCCTTCCTCGACGTGAGAGGGAGCGACGACGCTAGGGACGGAATGATCCTCGATGAGGGCAAACCCGAAGGCCTTACGAATGGAGTTGGAGATTTCGATGGTCTTCTGGCGGAAGCGCGAGCCACGGCAGCCGCCCTTCATCTTGATAGTGTGTTCGGGAGAGGGTGGGACGACCATGTTTAACTTGGGGGCGTCATGAGGGCCCAGGGCATGGCCGAAGCGGAAGGAAGGACTGGCGGTCGGGTGGGCTTCGCTGGCGAACACCATGACCCGGATGGGCGAGGCGCTGACGTGTGCTGCATGGAGGTTAGGCTGATGAGGAAAGGAAAGGAGTTAGGCTGACTGAGAGCAGCGCCAGCCGCAATGGCTGTTATGACCGAGAGTTTCATAGTTATGTTTTTATTTGGCTTGTGTGTAGAGATTAAATGAGAGGTTGGCTTTGATTTTATGAGAGAGGTTTGTTGTCGAGTGAGATAGATGATGACTGATGCAGACAAATATATTTCAACTCCGCTTAGATATTGACAGATATAGACACAGCCCCCGTAAACTTGATCAGTTGTCATGTTTAAGTATATATTTGCTTTGTGTGCTAATATTCTTGCCTCTAGATCTGCGGCTGTCTCACTAGTACCTTTAAATAACTTGAGGAACCTGTCTGTCGAAAGATCACCTTTATGCGTGTCAATCTTCCAACGTCAAGTCATCTCTACGTGTGCGAGCGACGACCAGCGACACAGCCTGGCGCCCATCCTGATTCTTCTCAAATCATCAGCTCACTATAGCTGCGTACCGGTGCCGATTTACTCCTTGCCTGCCCGTGATTCAAGTCAATCTCCTATGCAATACGCCTGGGAGTCTCTCAGGGATCCCATTGTTACACCGATCATTTAAGCTTCGAAATACTACTGTAGCGCCGTGTTTGAACGCTATCAGTTGTCATGGGTATGTACATCATTGTTTAATCCAAGTTTGTGGCATCTCTTTCGTTTGTTGGCACCAAATACATCCTCTTGAGTCATGACCAAGTGAATGGGTAAATGTAGAACAACACAGTGCGTCGTCTTGTCTCTTCAATGCTTCGCAATCTTACCCTTTGAGCTTGCCTTGTTGATCTCTCATGTTCGATCTAAGTCTTCGATCTAATGATGTCCGTCTCATCATTTTTGAACCTTTGTTGAAGCAGATGAAGAACTCATTATCATCATCCGTCCTAAGTAAGTTGTTATCACCCGCTGGCAGGTCTTCCGTAACCGAGCAGTAGATCATTAATCGATTGGTCCCAGATCTTCGATGTTCGTGATGTAACCAAGCCCACCGCAAGAGCCACAAAAAATCTGCGACGAAAGCTCTACTATACATCACTCAAATACAGGCAGGACAGGACAGAAGTTTATCATTAAGTACATTCGGTATAGAGTAGTAGGACTACTTTACCCCCCGCCTCTTAGCACTGCAGAGTGGCTTGCCGGCGGCATAAACCAAATTCATCCATTCATTCCCAGATCTCTTTTTTTCCTTTTTTTTTCTGGTGGTATCACGGTAGTTTGTCGACCGTTCACATAAATCAACCTCTTACAGACTGGGATAGGTGCGATTCTCGCTCGCCGTATTCTTGTGTCCCTCGGCTATAGGCCACCTCCATGGAAATTGATTTATGCACTAGGTGTGGGGCTCGTTATCCAATACCCACTAAAACCACGACTAACTTTCTCCACAGCCTGAGGGGTTCTAAATCATCTGGTATGAGGGACGACTGGGTCTTTTTTATCAGCCCGGGCTTGAGTGCCTTTCTACCGAACCTGTCTCCATCTGTTGCCAGACAGTTGAGCTTCATCCTTCGTGCAATTGCTGCCTTGATTCTTTGTAGGGTTTCTCTATCCATGAAGGTGTTTTCTGGGTCTGATTTCTTTGTTATTCGCCATTCACACCTAAGCTTCCATATTGTATATGTTGCTTCTGATATAACTATTTTCCAAACCTTCGTTCTCCTTTATCTCCTTTCTTCACTTTCTTGGTGAGGGCACAGCCTAGCTGGTCTCCGATGGAGGGTTTACTGAAGCTTATTCCTCTCCTGTCACATAGTGATGCGAAATATAAGTTTTTATTTGTTTTAAGTTGCCCAAATGAAATTGAACAAAACTTAAGTTAAATATAAACTTGTATTCACGACGTTCTGGGGACTTAGTTACACGCGCGCGCACGTTGTAAAAGTGTTATAATTTTAATTGTTTTGGTTTTAAATGTAAACTTAATAAAAGTCACACTTGAAAGGTGGGTACAAAATAGTATTAAAACTAAAACCCGAAGTCAGTCTACTGCTGTTGGCCTAAGACGTCCGCTCCCTGGGGACTCCGAGCCGTGGCAAGTCAACTGCTTGTCCGACTCCCCCATTTCCATCCTCTCTTTATACCTCCTCCTGCGATGCATGGACTGTCGTGCTTTTTGCATGTTTCGATGCTGACAGCTCGCGTTGCCATGCCCAGGCAGCCGGTTATTGCGTTACCAAGCCCAGGCAGGTGGCTAATGGTTTCGCCGTTCCTTGGTGCACGTGGTGACTTCTTCTTCCTGGCTAAACCTTTTCCCGCAGCTCTGCTGTTCCTTTTGCCTCGGCTCGTCACTTCTCTTTTCTCGTACGCCTTCTTTCCGACTCGAGTGTGTGGTAGTGGGTGGTCCGGAGGAGACTTTGGGGGTTGTGCGGTAGATTTGGAAATGGGATGACGGATCGGTGGTGAGCTGAGTGATGTCAGTGTTTTGATGGGATGTCAATCTCGGGCGTTATGCCAAAATCTTAATCCCTGCTGAACACTGCCACCTCATTGGTTATTTCTGCGCCATCAATCTTTGATGGCTACCACCTTGCTGCCTGGTTTACTGCTCTGCTGCGGTTTCGACAAGTCTTTGGATACAGTTTTTGGGGTTTAAAAGGTGCGTCATCCCTAGTCTACAGTTTTCGACTTTTATTGCTTACAGTTTTCAGCGTTTTTGGATATTGTTTTGGGATTTATTTGACTGTTTTTGTCTTCCTCGAGTGAGGCAGACGTATCAATAGTTTTTGAACAAAATCCCATACTGTCCCGATGTTGTGCATTTGGTGAATATATGTTGAAGTATTTCTGTAACTTTACATTGTGGGCACATTGCTCGTTCTTCATAATCTCTGATATTTTCCCAGTATTTTCCTGTTTTGTATGTATTGTGCATTGCTTGCCACAGGAAGTTTCTCCTTATCTCTTAGAGACACCATATCTGTTTAACTGTGGGAAAGCTTTCCAACCTTTCCTTCACTACTTTAGACTTGACTAGACAGCAAGTCTGTGGACTTGTTAATAAATAGTCTAATTTGTAGCCTTTACTTATAATCTTACTAAGTTATTGCTCCTTAGCATTGCCTAATCTATGGCCTCCGCAGCTCTCCGCATGATTGAACTGGAGTTGTGATGAGGATTGAAAATTCAAGTGAGAAGTCCACCCAGGTTTAGCGCTAATCGGCCACCGAAGTGACCCGTTTATTTTCTTGAAGTGCAATGTAGCTATGGCTATGTAATTTTAAATAGAGAAATAAAAATATATGGGAGAGGTGGGAGGGTGCGCGAAGAAAGTAACGACTAAAACTAATAAGATTCTAATACCGAGAGAAAAAGGTAATCAAATTGAATAGTAGCTCATCAGTACGTTAACTGACGCTTACTGAGAAAAACCTGACTCGCTGAACATAGTAAAAACTTTCGAGCGGATGATACGTCTGATGCCTATTATGAATAGTGAGATGATGAGTCATCCACTGACTGCTGAAGAATCGACCTACTTCTTAGAGTAGTGATGCTTAAGAAGACTGAACAACCACCGTGAAAGGCAATCACTACTCTGCGAAGGGGGTCAGATTACTGATCTGCTGTGAGCGACTCTGCGCTGACCTGACAGTGGACTGAGATGGTGTGGGTGCAAGGCCGTTGCATGCCTGGAAAATTTATACAAAACCGTTGCATGGATGACAATGCAGGAAGACATGCATGTAACACGACTAACTGAGACTTCGGCCCTACTGTTCCCGACCCAACCTCTGCCCACACCGTGGCATCGAGTCGGAAACGGCCACTGATGACTTGGAGGTTTGAGAATAAGCCTGCTAATCTGCGCAGAGGCCTCCGATAACGCTCTTTACCCTCGGAACCTGCGTTTTCGTCGAGCAATGATAATCTTGTATATAGTATAAATACTTACCTTGGTCAGTAGCTAGATCCAAGCAAGTTGCAGCCTTAACTATCTGCCCATATAGATTTTCTTTAATGCTTTTTCATAAGTCACTAGCATTCCTAAATCTAATTTCTTTTTGCTGCATTTTCTTGCTAACTAGGCATTGCTAGCATTTTGATTACCTTAGCATCTGGAAATTATAACTAGGCATTTATGCTTAAATATGCTAGGCCTTCACACTCTTCTTATTGTTTTTTTAAAGTCACCACTACTTAGCACTTTTCTCTTTTCTTGCTGAAAGTTTATTCAAGCTTATCTTTTCACTGCTTAGCATCTAGCTTTTGATGCTTGCAGCTGACTCTCTTCTAGTTTTCTTGCTGCATGTATCATAATTTTAGCATGTTCTCTGAGATCTGCCCAGGACTCCCTTGCATCTTAGCACAATCAATGCATTTATTGGCTCTATACATGTAACAGTGCTCAGCAATTTTTAGGTATCATCAATGTTTTATACATTAAAGACATGAAAGTGAGATAGAATTAAGGATTTCAATATTTGACTATTCCAAGCATAAGAATAAATGTGGTTCTTTGTAAAGTTATGGAAAGTGTAGATTGCCAGTTTTACAGATGGTGTGCTGAGCCACCCTAGCAGTTGTGACTAACTAGATACATCAAAGCTGTTTATAATATTATCAGGATATTCAAATTCTTGGATAAAGAATATATAAAAAAGAACTAGGCTCATCACAAGAGTAGGTCTGCAGAATTGTCTTTTGAGGCTATATATAAGAAATGGGCAAATGAGGCATTTGTAATTTCTACACCTATAATACTCATAGACATTCAACCAAAGTCACTAATCAATTTCTTCAACAACATACAATGGCTCAAAAAAGTATTTCTGATGTTTTATAGTTTTTGAAAGATGACATTGACATGAAAGACTGGAAGTACCTAAAATTTTGATTAAATTATGTAAAGTACTATGGCATTGTAGCTACACATTTGTCAGAGATGAGATTAAAATAGAGAAATTCTTGATGCTTGAGAGAACTGAGAATTTGCTGAGAGTTTGAGCGAAAACAACTATGTTGATTGCTTGACTTTTGTAGATGAATACATAAGACTTATATAGCTAAATGGATAGGAGAAAAGAAGATAAGAAGTACTGTAAATAGGAAGGTCTGAGATATATGTAGGAGAATTGATGACAAAATATGATGTAATGAAAATAAGAAAAGGAGATTTTGAAAATAGTTGACAGTTGACAAAAGTAGAATTAAAATCAGAATTCAGATGAGACTTAGCAGATTTTCTGACAATATTACATCTAATGTTGTGTAATTTAAATCAAAATTGATGAAGTAATGACTATTTGAAAATATTCACTTATTGAGATGCTTTTTTGAGCACCTCTAACTTTGCAGATTTATTCCTATTTTAGTCAGAATAAAAGAGTAAGTTGCATGTGAGATATATACAGAGTCATGTGACTATGCTTGGATATATTTGGGAGTGGTTCAAGTTAGTTAAACCACATCTTGGCCTTCAACCACTATCATAAAAGTTACTCCTCCTCTACAACACTCTGCTGTTGCTTCTCTTCTTGTTGAAGAGTATTATTTGTATTAGATTGAGGCTAAAAGTAGTTTAAGAAAGCCTATTGCTGACAACAGGATTCATGGAGTATGCACCACCACCTCCAGATATGTCATGTGGCATTAAAGCAAAGGTCAGAAGGAGAGGGAAAATTTACAGAAAAGAACTATACAGTTCTTTGGGTATAGTGATTGGATATGGAGACAAGGCACCTCAGTTGTTTTACTATATTGACTGAGGTGCGTAGTCAATATCATACCGAATTATTACCCAGAGTCCTAATAATACCATAGTACTTCTGTTAACAAGTATATTACATGAATACAGTTGTTTTACTACATTGACTGAGTACTTCTGTTAACACCTACTATTGAGAGAATTGGTAAAAAGTTGAAGGTGGACAAGAAAAACTATCTTAGAGGCCATTCTGTTAAGCTTACTGTAAGAGAGACCTCTGGAGGCTATAGCTCAGTCACACAGCTGGCAGAGAGAAATTCAAAAAGAACAAGTCTAGAAATTTTCTATGCTAGGACTGATGCTTTTAAAGTCTCTAAAGCATGGAAAACAACTATATAGGACAACAAAACCTTAAAAAACTTGAAAGCTGCCTAAATAAACAGTTGCACAAACAAGGCAGGAAAACTCTGGACTTTGAAAGTCAGAAAGGCAAACTTTGGCTTATGTAAGCTGTCTATACGCAGTGTTGAAGGGGCCACACTTGTCTGAAATGGCTAAAGAACCAGAGCATCTCAGAGGCTGAAAGGTGTACTAATATATAGAGTTGAAAGAATAAAAGCAGTAAGGTGAAAGAATAAAAGAAGGAATAAAGAAATGAATAAAAGGAGAAAAAAAAAATAAGGAGTGAAAGAGAAAATAAATGAGAAGTCTCCTGACACTTACTCTACATGATAAACAGGCTATTATTTGACAAATTTCAACTAGAAGATGTCAGGGGACTTCTCATTTCTTCTTTTCTTCACTCTCCTTTCATTCATTTTCTTATTTCTTCTGTCATTTTCTCATTTTACTGTTTCTATTTCAACACTATCTGTTAATACTATTCTCAGCCTTTGAGGTGCTCTGGTTTCTTAGTTATCATTCTGGGCCCTTCAGTACCACTTCCAGACTGCTTACATAAGCCGGAGTTTGCCTTTCTGACTTCCAAAGTCCGGAGTTTTCCTGCCTTATTTGTATAGTTGTTTATTTAGGCAATTTTTGAGTTTTTAAGGTTTTGTTGTACTGGACAGTTGTTTCCCATGCTTCAGAGGCCCTAAAAGTGTTCAACCTGGCATAGAAAATCCCTAGACTTGTTCTCTTTGAATCTTCCTCTGCCAGGTGAGTAGTTATTATGATATTGTTAGTATATACTCTAATACACTTTGGATCTCCCTCTGCCAGCGGTGTGACTGAGCTATAGCCTCTAGAGGTTGTCTTTACAGAAGACTTGATATAGCTGTCTAAGCCACTAATTCTATCAACAACATTATTTCCAACCTTGTCTCTCTTCAGACTATCTAGAATGTGCTGAAGAAGGAGGGTATTAGTCTGCTATTAAGAGAAAAGTTCCTACACTTAAAGCTAAACATTGGCAACTATGATGTAAATGGCCTTGAGAGTATCAGAACTGGACTGTAGAGGACTGAAAAAACAGATGAGACAAAAATCAACAAAATTGGGTCAGATAAGAAGCAATATGTATGGAAGCTACAAGAAGAAAGCATTTCAGACTAAATAACTACATCTACTGTGAAGCATAGAGGAGGGAATAATCTCATGGTATGGGGCTGAATAAGTTGAAATAGAGTAGAAAAGCTGGTTGTGGTGGGGATCATGATGCAGAGCAGTACTGTGAAGTTTTGAATAATAGAGCAAAGGAGAGCTTTGAGAAGTTGGAGATGGAAGAGCTCACTACTTTTAACAGGACAATGACCTCAAACACAACTCCAAGAGGGCTGACAAGTGATTTAAAGACAACACTTTGATGTTCTTTGGTGACCAGTGATAACACTCAAAAGTTGATTAGTACCAGACACAGTTTATAGCTACTGACTGAGAAATATGCATTGGGCATGCTAAGTGTTTGAGAGAGTTCTAAGCAGGTCCCATAGAACAAATTGGAAACAAGTTAAATGGTGAGGGTTGGTAAGGATAGTTGGTAAAGAATGTGCAGTAAGAAGGGTGCACCTAAATGAAAAAGGGAGAGAAATTAAGTGAAACATGGCAACAAGTGCAGCAAAAAAACTAGAAGCTTAGCAATGACTAAGCTGCATAATACCTGCTATTGCAAGGCACATAGGTTCTATATGTGTAACTGCAGCAAGCAGGCTAAAAGTGTTCAGACAATTGACAACTTTGAACTAAGTCAGCACAAAAGAAATCTGAACCATGAGGTGAACTGAGAGGTGTAAACTGGGTACTCTGTTTTGTTTCTAATTAGTGACAATAGTAAGTATTTATAGTAAAGCAATACTAAGTAACTAAGCATTGCTAAGGAGTGGTGAACTAGAAAAAATGTAAGTAAACAGTATGCATTAAACTTGCTCAATAGAATTTAGGCAAGAAAATGACTTGAAAACCTCAGCTTAGTGCATAGGTTTCCAATAGAGACTTCTCATTTGTAAAGTCTGGCTTGTTGTATAATATACACTGATGATGCCCAAATCAAGCTGGGTGCTGTGTGCACTATCACTAGTACAGCTATTTAGCCAATATAGCTTTGGGTGTGCTAAGTGTGTGTGAGAGTCTCAGACAGGTCCCAGAGAACACATGGTAGGTGGCAAGAAAAGTAGGTGATTGGAGGCACTTGCGTAAGGTTCCAAAATGTGGCTACAGAGCACTAAGAGTCACTAAGGGGAAGTGCTAAGAGGTGTGGAAAAGTTAAGTGTTAGCACCTAGAATAAGATAATAAAAAGACAAGGTTGCTAAGCACAAAAGCCAAGCTGTAGTTGCAAGGCACTAAAGAGAAAGAGAGAAGACTAAAGCAGAGTCCTCTTGCTTGACACGGTCAACAAGAGGTAGTCTGTTGTGTATGGTGACCAAAATGTTGGGATACAATCTCTGCTGCCAAATCAATTCTGTATTACTAACAAAAAGTAAGTATTTATAGTAAAGGAAGTTAGCCAATGCTAAGAGACTAAGTGCTGCTAGAGGGTGGTGAACTGATGGGAATGTAAGTAAATGATGTAAATTGAATTGTATAATAAAAAAATGTCTATAATGATACTGTCATAGAAATACTTTATTATTCTATCCTATAAGCACTGCCACTGGCTAAGAGTATGATTTCAGATTGACTGATGCCAAGTGTCTGTGTAAACATATAGCCTTGGAGTGCAAGTGGCAAAGTGCAGCGAGGTGTCAATAGTGGTCTGAGAGTAATTGGAGTCTGTAGCTGCGAGTTATTAGTGTAAAAATATGGAAAAAATAGTGCTGGAAGCACTAGAGCATGGTGCTTCTGGTGGTACTAGTGGGCTAATCTGAGGTGCAGGTATTGGTGCTATCTGTAGCCAGCCACAATGCAGGCTCATCAACACCAGCAGCAACAATGAGGTGTGTTAGGTGGACAGTTAAATTTTGGGCATTCTGCTTAGATTTTCTCAGCATTAGTATATCCTCTCTCAGCAAGAATTTTAGCCATTTCTTTGAATTTTCCAGGATAGTTTGAGTAACTATCAGAAAAATAAAGGTCTTAAGGTGTGCTATCAGCAAATGTCCTAGGACACATCCAAATTTTAGTTTTCACAGAGGTTGGCTTGTTGTCTGGACCAATTTTATAAACAATTTTCCCATTCTTATCACAAAAAGTGACCGTGATTCTCTAGTTTGTTCTCTCCTTTGGGACATTTGTTGGGCAAAAAGTAAATCTTTGGCATGTTTCAGATGAGTAGTGGCATTGTCATAAATGAAGATGTGGTCAAATTCAGGGTAATTATGAGAAACAATGTTCATCGCATATTCTGCTTGCTTCAAAATATCAATGTTGTCAAAATACCTATTGTGGTGTTTGCCTGGCCAGAATATTACTCAAGCATTTTTCTTTCCATCACATGTTTGAAGATATCCAAAATCTGCAGAGACAAAATCTGCAACCATCAGTGATGGTCCTTCTCTTTTTGCATATGATTAAGGTGATTCATTATTTTTTACCCACTGTGCTGCCTAGCAATCATGTGCAAAGAAGATTGATTCATTGTAAAACTAAGCAATGATCCATTGTGTTCTATCAGAAAGCTGTCCAATGTTCTCTTCAATATTATCTTTTATCCAAGAGTGCATTCTCTCTTCAATAGAATACTATTTGGGCAGAAATACAGTTTGCCAGTACTTCACAATATCATCATGCTCATGCCCATCAACATATTGTTCTTTATGATATTTTACCTATTGGTATCCAAGTTTCTTCATTTACTGCTTTGCAGTTGACTTGCTAATTGTTTTCTTGATTCCATGCTTTAATTGCATCTCTGGCTGATTCAAAAACTCAACAATTTGATATGCACTGACATACTTTCCACATTGCTGCAGGTGCAACTTGATATCATTGGCAAGTTTGTCATCTTCATCAATTTTTGATTTGATCTATAGGCTATATTTATTGACAGGAATGTTTCAGCCAAAAATATATTTCTTGCATGTTTGCATAGGGTTTGAGCATGTCATGGCTTTTTTTCTTGTGCTTGAGATACAAGAGCAGAGGCATGTATCCATTTCTCTCAAGCTGGTGAGTTCTCTGCAGTATAGAAGCTCAATATTGTCTTGATTCCTTCTAGGCAATGCTGTGACCATAGATTGATTTTTGGCATCTTGTATCCATGGCACTTATGTTGTTTACTTACAAGCATCAGATGGGCATAGAATTGCATCAATTTTCCACAATATATCCAGAGCCATTTTCTTGGTTGGGGTTTTCCTCTCATGCCAAGGTACTTCTGACTTTTGACTTCTGCTATCATCCAAATCTGATCCTTCCAAGTCTGATTCATTTTTGACAACAGGATCTCTAGATTCTTCATCATCGGCATTGAATGCATTTGTAAACACCAGTTCATCTAATCCAAAGCTAAATCCTTGTTCTGAAACACCACCCATCTCCAAAAAGTCATCAAGAAGTGTTCTGGCTTGTTCATCACAATTAGAATTTGGCACCACAGTTTCCAACTTGCAGCATTCATGGCCTGGCTCTTTTCTGTGTTCCTCTCTAGCTCCATACAAGTTTTCATCTGCCCCACAGCATTGAATTAGTCCTATGGGTGGTGGACTCTCTATAACAGCAGTGATTCCATCACATTTTTGTGGTATATCAACTAATGCATCAACAGGATACAGGGCAACTATCAACATGTTGTGTAGTATTCCATCACAGCTCTCCTTCTCAGCATCATTTGATGGGCTCTAACATTGTGATAGATGCTCTTATCAATGGAAAAAAAGAGTTTGACATGTTGAAAAAGGCCTCACATTCTTTTTATCCTTTTTCTGAGCCTTTTTTAGTTTTGACACTTTGACACTATTGTTTTCTTGGTGTTTGCCACAGCCCATTGTCCTAGGTTTTTTAGATGACCCAAGGCATGTCTAGCCATCTTGCTTGAGATACAGGACACATTGTAAGTACTTAAATACTCAAGTATACAAGCTTCAGGACATATGAAGAATGGGAAAAGTAGTTAATTTGTATGCATTATTTGAATAGCGTCTTCAAAAAGATATAAATCAAAAATTGGTTTGCACAGGGCCCTCAATTACTACTATATCTACAAGACTGCATGAACACAATTCTTGATTTCCATCTATCTAGAGTGCTATTAAGATTTTTGTGTAATTGTCATGCAAAATCATGCTGGACCACATGATGTAGGCATGTTTTACAAGTGCAATATCTTACATACTTGGAGCCCTAACCAAACAAAGTAAAGTTAGGGTGGAGGCTTAGTTGAGAGGGGTTTGAGGGCGAAGTCCCCAACAAGCTACAAAATTCATGCTAAAGACACAAATTGTAGCTCGTTACTCCATCAGTTTTGATTTAAATTACATAAGACTGGATGCAATCTGTAGCTATGATACCACATTATTTTACATGATACAATCAAAATTTTAAGTACTTTCAGTCTTTCATGCCAATGCCATCTTATAAAAACTATGAAACATTGAGACACTTTCTTGAGCCACTGTACCCCTGTCTTAGAATCTGCACTGCAACTTGTTCTTAGTAGACTGCAAGCTTCATAGCACCCTGCTCTTCAAGAACCATGACAGATCTCCTCTTTCTCATGGGCAACCAAATAAATCTTATTTGCTCACAACTACTTGGAATTGTCTGATATACATTATGCTAAAACAATGCCAACTCAATCAATCTTCTGTTCATTCACTTTCTTCCATATTGTCCACCTGTCCATTTCTGTTAGGAGCTGACATAGATTCTGGCAGAAGTAATATGTAAAATGCCAATGATGATGCTGAAGTTTTTAAATGTGTAAGTTTCAATGAGGATTCTGATGTTGAAATAATCCACTGCTGATACCAGAACCTGTTTCCATCAGAAAAAGTGATGAAGAAATGTATCATGCCATTTTCAATGTACATATTTCTGAGGAAAAAAGGTTTGAAATGATCAAAAATGCCTTTTTCTAAGGCAAAATGTCACCAAAGAAATAGTATGGACACATTTCTTTGTCACTTTTTCTGGTGAAAACAAGTTCTGGCACCAGCAGTGATCTAAGCTACTTAACCTCAACTCTTTCCCTTTTGAGTATTATGTCTCCATGAGGAATGTAGAGGCACTGCCAGAGGTTTTGGTGAACACTGAAGCAATTCTGCAAACATAGATCAAAGGGACAGGTGCATTTTAGCTTCGTAGATAATACCGAAGCTTAAAAACATTAAAAAGACGAGCATCATTCAAGGATCGCGCGTTTTGGATTATTCAATCCACGGCAAAGAAGTCGACCGATGCGACGGAAGAAAGTAACTGTATGGAAGATCCACGGATATAGACAGATTTTCCGAAGAAAACGAATGTGGTATGGAACAGGAGGCTCGCGATAAGCTGCCCATTTTGTCACAAAATCTGGGTCAAGGTGTTTCCACCGATTGTAGTAGTCATATGCCACATGCTTATAATTTGCTTCTGCTGCTGAAGATAATACACCCTTGGGTGTCAGGGGAACAACCTGTTCTTCGAAGAACTGTAGAGCTTCTGAAGCCTTAAATCGCCGCGCAATGTTGCGAGTTGTCATCCGGTCAAACAGGGGCGCTAACATTGGGACTGTGCGAGTCATATGCTATGAGACAAGGAATAAAATTCAATGGAATGTATAATCATATATAGATGGATTGACTTACCTGGAACTCTTTACAGAACATAACACCTAACATTCCGACATCAAAGGGGAAAGGATTGAAATCCAACTCTGCCTGTAGCGTATCCCCTGGAACCTGGTCATACAGGGTGTTGAAAGAAATGTGACTCGGAAGACGACATTCATCAAGGGACATCGAAGGCGGAAACATTGTGGAACCGTCGAAGTCAAAGAAGGCGTATGTCAGCTTCCCTTGAAAACGTAGAGATCGACGGAAAGAGCTGTACGTATCGAAAGAGTCGGCGTAAACATGATTGACGAGTATGTTTTCTGCTTTGATATCCTGCAATGACACCAGATTCAAGCAATGCCAATACTTCTGACGCTGAGAAACATACTCCATGAGCGATGCGATGCTTGTGAAGATAAGTCAACCCCTGGTGAAGTAATTAGGACTGAATGAAACAGAACAGAAAAAAAGAAACCTTTAAAAGACAATGTATAATGTGGAATACTTCTTCCAACTTTTCACAGGCCGGCAAGAATGGATCGACACCCCACCTATTTCTCGATTTGTTAGATTAACTGACGATTGGAGACACTTGAAACCTACCTCGGCATAACACCCAACCAGTGACCTTCTCGAGGAAGAATATCAAGGACAGGTATAACATGATGAAAATCATCAATTGAACGAGGCACTCCTTGATTATGGAGGTAGTTGAGGATACGAAACTCTTCACTCCCGTCTAGGACTGCTTTGAAAACTACATGCTGTCCCTGAGCATTCTGAGCATAAGCAATGTTGCCCTGAAGAGAACATAAGCTTATTTTCTCTAAAAAGGTCCAGACACACCATATTGCCAGTGTCTCCAGAGAGGATTCGCACGTTTGAGTCAGGTGGAGGTTCTAAGCCTTCATGATTTGCAAAGGGAAATTCATTCAAGCTGTGTCCGATATTGACTGGATACATCAGAGCCGCATAGTCTCCATGAGAGCGACGCAGGTGATACATGGTGTAACCCTTTTCTAGGAGCCACGACCGAATACGGTCTGTATCCCACCAAGCAGCCCTTCGACAAACTAATTCGCAGAATCCGGGGTCTTGTGGAAACAAAGGAGTTCGTAGCACGGAGTCAAGAGTGTCATCAGACTCAGAAGAAAGATCACAAACAATCGAGGAACTATTGTTCTGTTGAGCAGCACATTGACCTGAAGCCTAAAATACATAGGACCGTTAACTGAATGTTTCTGTGAGTATTTTAAGGGTCCTTGCCATTTTCCGATTATGTCAAACAGGTTCAGGCAGGAGTGACAACAAGTCTGACGAACAATGGAGGAATGAAATCAACACATTAATATCACGTGATCATTCAGAAGAGGCGCGAAACAATCTTACTCCCGGGCAAGCCTTGTCCAGAAATTTCCCAAGATTCTGCCTCAAATCCCCCAATAATTATACGGACAACATATGTCTAAAAAGGAAAGTTTCATTGATTTTCCTTTTTTTTTTTTTTTACTACGGACTCAGACTGTTCCATATAAGCCTCAAATCTGCAAAGTTCTGACCTAGATTTTGCAAAATTCGCCCCTCAAATCCGCTAGTTGGCATACAAGGGCTGGCGGGAGCCTCCCGGGGCCTATCCTGGTCTACCTTCAGTAGAAGCTATCCACCCAGCAGAATGCTTCGCAGACATGACTTTCGGAGATTTGGCTTGTTATTGGTCTCTTGTGTCTTGTGGATCGTCTTGTACACTGAAGCATAATAAATGTCTGTATCTGTGCATGCAGCCGATCAGACGGTTTCGATTAAAAATGACCTGATCATGTGGTATTTGAGAAGGGATCCAGGTGAGCGCCACGCATGACTTTCAGATCGTCCTGACAGATATGATATGGCAGATGTCAACCAAATTTCTTTTCTCTTTGTCTTACAACGTGAAGGGCAACTATGTCACACTTGACAGTCCCATTAAGGAACTACTAGTTGAGACATGTGTTTGATTGTTGTGTCTGCGTGCACCTCTGTGTGCACAATTCGGAAAGGCATAGAGCAAGTGCCATTGGTCCTCAGGATGACACGCATACAAAACCATCATACGAGGAGTTGCCACTGCTGGTGTTAAATCCTCGAAATGTAGGTATACCGCCGCCGGTTGTTCATGCGTGGATCTCCCAGTAGTCCTTCCTTCGGGGTCAACCGGTCATGAGGTGATGGTGAGTCAGGTGTCTTGCTTTCCCCGAGTCACCATCGGTTATGCTATGTGAGTACATATCCCCAAGCCACACAACGTGTCCTGGGCATTTGCCGAACTCTTTAGAATCCTCAGGTTCAGGAATATCTATAAGAAGGCAGTACGTTTACACTGGCTCAAGCTCCGGCCATCCTGCTCGCTCTTGCTATGAATCGACCTGTAACCCCAGAAAATCAATCCGAGATATATCAAGTTCGCACCATCGCTCATTTCTCTAAGAGATGATTCACTGATATACAATCAATGCATAGGATTATACAATCTGTCGAACCAAACAGCCTATCAATGTTAGACTTAAAGACACCGTCTTTGCAGCAGGTGTTTATTATCCCGATGCAAAAGTTCACCATGTGCTGGCTCCCGGTTCCGTTGTTACTGTATTTGGTGCTCAAACACTCAACTTAACTGTACGTTTCCTATATCTAGTTGACATGATATGGGTTACTGAGCACTTTTCTTATTGGAACTTAGGGTGTGAATGAAGCCCGAAGCACCGAAAACACCGCATATCGAATCGAAGGGGAAATACAGTTGCCCATATACCAAAGGGTAGAAGAGACCAAATCAAGACTGCCCAATGAAAGGCTGCAGCATTCTAATCTCCAACTTGTGGCGCCATCGCATTGTGAACCTGATACTGCTTTTCCAGTGGGTTTCATGTCTACATGTAGTGTCTATTCTCGATTTGATAAAATATATCAAGGTCAACTCAATTGTTGCTCTCAAACGAGGCATAACTTATCAGAGGATTTCTCTGCCCAAGGGAGAGTTATTTGTGATCACATCGAAAGCACTTACTCCAAGGGTATGTCCAGACTCACTTGGGCATTGTCTTGATCTCACCAAGCTCGTATATTGTCAGGGGCAAAAGCTACGATTTCAAGACCCAATTAATGGGGCTATGTATGATGTGCTACGTGTTAAGAAGAAAATCTGTGGATTCAAGGTCAAAAATTACTCTCAGGCGCTAGTTGCACATAAAGACTTGGAGCGTGTCACATGAAAGGGACCTTGTTATTATGTAACCTAGTGACTTGAGCGATGTCTTCAGGCCATCTGGAATAAATTGATGTTTACTCATGCTGACTTGTGGCAACCACTCAGCCGGCAGATACCATACTCATGGAGGACATAATCACGTTAGTAGGGAGAAGAGTGGAGTTGTGTCCAACTCCAAAGCTAAAATGAGATGCCGGGACTTTGAAAATGCCGCCCTAAGGATGAACCGAGCAGCAAACTTGGAGCCTACGTCGTTGACGTCATGATAAGGCGCTTTATGACCTCAAACACGGCGGCCGAGTACGCCACATAAAATCTTTTCAAGCTTGGTTTCAGACTTTTAGAAGTATGATTTGGTTGTGTGAACTCACTATCCACCTCCTGATCAACAGATCCGAAAAAAAGACTCACGATT
>QFEW01003657.1:0-10991 GCA_003316525.1 Termitomyces eurrhizus | reverse complement strand
TCGCATCTCATCATTCAAGACTAATGCGCTTGTCAATCTTTCATTGCTAGTTTGAGAGCTAACAAGGATCCCGTAGATGAGAACAGATGTCCCTGTAGTAAATTATATAGATAGACCGCGAAATTGATAGTTATGACGGCTGCATGGGTTGTGAACCATGTCTTGCTACTTGGTCAGTTTGAACTTGCATATTAGAAGGAAGAAGGACCAACACATGTCCTGCTTCCACCATCAAAAATCAGCCTAACAATGGAAGGAATGTTCGGCGAGTAAAATTCAGTTAACCATAAGAAATCGAGATACCGTCGTGTCAATCATCATCAGCTGACCACTAGAACAGCGTTTCTTGATTCAGCAGGATAGTTTGGCTTTGTGGGACTTCGCTCAAAAACTTGTATTCGCAAATATCCTGACGCTTTAAAGTACGCGTCTTAGGCATCCAACTGGACAATCTTGTCAAATAGCCACCGAAATGAGTTCTAATTACCACCATATTCGAGTCTGAAACCAGTAAAATACATACTAGTAATTGCAGTCAACACGTAGTATACCGTCTCTATGTACATCCAAATAGTTAACGCACAATAGATCACGAACACCTATGAGAGAACTTTATCAAATACTCATACATCCACAAATAACTAAAACAAATAAGAATAACCTCCACCCACTTCCACAACCTACCTCCCAGGCGTCGTCCCCCTCCTCGGCGTCCCAGGCATCTTCCTCGGTGTCAACCCACCTCCACTCCCCACCGGCACCTCCGTGATCTTCCTCTCACTCGCATCCCCAGCCCTCTGCGCCTCCCTCACCGCCCTCCTCGCCGCATCACCCACCTGCGCCGGCGGCCGCGCCGCGTCGACCCGCGCGAGAGCGCGCAGCAGTGCGAGGGCTTCATCTGCTTCTTCCCTGTCTTTCATCCCATCGCCCACTCTTCCACCGGCACCCGCCTCGAGGTACCGCCCAAAGACACTCGCCGGTGTGTTACCACCACCAGCAGAAGCAGACGTCCCCACACCCGACGACCCCGAACGACGGGCGTCCAAAGCGCGCGCAAGAACCCCGAACCGCATATCAAGCGCCATCTGCGCAACCTCCGTTGTCTGCCTCGCCTGATTCGCCATCATGTGCAACATATCCAACTTAAACTCCACCTCCCCCATCCGCTGACGGAAAATCTTCTCCGCCGCCTCCTCCGCCTCCGCCTCCTTCCTCTCAGCGTCCTCCTCGATTTCCATGTCGATATCGACACCGTACCCCTGCGAAGACGTAGGCAAAAGCCGAGAATCCGGGTCCATGCCTTTCCCTGAGCTAGTGCTAGGCCCCGCACCAGGCGTCTCCTCCAGATGCTCGGGCCCCACATCTTTCCGCCGCCGCGACCTCGCAAACAACTTCCGCACCATCCTGTACCCAGCCCTAGAACTCGGCAACAAATCCTCCTCGCGCAACTCCTCAAGACTCAGCGCGCGTTGTTTGCCTTGCGCCTTAGCGGAAGCTGAACCCGTCCCGACACCGGAATTTGACTCGCTGCCTGGTACTGGTGTTGGTGCTGAGGTGCTAGGGGCGGGGATACCTAGATCTGCGCGTCGTTTCTCAATTGCGGATCTGATGCGCCGGGCGGAGGCTTCGTATGCGGAGGAGACTTTTTTCCACCCTTCTTCTTCTTCTTCCGCGCTTTTAGATGCAGGAAAATCCGACTTAGAATACAAAGCTTGAGTGTGCAAGTATAGACTGGCTCACCTACGAATATCCCGACTGTATACCCCTTCCCATGTCCGATTCGTCACGTTCTGCTTGTTCTCTGCCAATTTTGCGTTCGCATTGGTTCCAGAGTCCGCGTTCACGTCTCCGGGTTCCTTGAAGAGATCTATACGTCGTTCAGCAAGCTTACGCACGATATCTTCTTGTATTGCTCTGAGTACTACCTCGGCTTCTGGTGAGAGCTTCGGTAGAGGTGGCTTCGAGGATGAAGTTGAAGCTGAGGAAGGTGACGATGAAGAGGCGTTCGATGCCACACGGGCAGAACACCATATGAGAAGCTGCCGAATACGCTCAGAATCCGGGAGGTCCGAGTCAATATGTTTATAGAACATAGAATCCGCGACAGAGCTGTGTGGTTGTGCTACGGCGCATCAGACAGCGAAAAACAAAGTAACAAAAAACTCACTGATGATACCAGTAGCCTCAAACGAACTGCTTATCCTCTTCCCTCTTCCTACTGAACTCTTCCGTCGTGCAGAACCCGGCGCACTCTGACCAGGTTTCCGCGGCGGCGTCACCGGGTCGACCGCCATATCCCCGCCTGTACCGATTTCTGGACCTCCAGAAGACATAGCAACCATCGCCCCAGCACGTAAGCGCTTATTCCGCAGAATCTGCGATGTCTCGTCCTCCTCTGAATGTAGAGGGGCTGACACGTCAATAAACCTCTCCGTCCCTCGACGCGTCCCCTGTCCACTGCCATTATTCGTGGGCCTAGACACGCTTTGGGCGGAAACTCGATACTTTGAATTTTGACTATGACTGGAGCTAGAGGCATTGGGCGTTTGTGGAGCTCGGGATAATCGACGCAAGTCTGCCGCTTCAGTATCCATGGCTCGTACGGCCGCGTCGAGAGCAGGATCAGCATCCGGGGTATTGTACCGCGTTAGTGTTGAGGGTTGGGTAGGGGGCATAAGAGATGATCTGGAAGTAGGTGGAGGCTTTATCGATGTGCTAGGGAGTGGTTGAGATTGTGGAGTTGGAGGTTGGGAGGACTTGAATTTCTTTGCGGGGGGGTTGGACGCAGCTGTGGGTGTCGGAAGAGACGAGGAAGGAGTAAATTGGGTGCGGACAATGAATAGGCCACCTGGCGCTTCTTCAGCGTTTGCAACTTGACGGTAGTGTCAGTTTTGTTGATTATAAGTAAATGAGATAGACATACGTTTCCTCTTATTTGACGCGCCATTTTTTGACTGATAGGCACAAATTTCAGTCATATTACTCCGGCAGACAGTAGAAAGAGACGCACCTCGCGTTTAGCTTTCTTAGCTGCGTTTATCAACGGATTGCTTGTCGCAGTCCTACTGTTCGTATTCATAACTCCGTCTGCGTTCGCCTTTGATTCGTCAGGAGCTTTGCGTTTACTCGTCGTGTTATTATGAAGCATGAAACGTGCATGTACCTTTGTAGACTACAGCCCGCAGCGTTCGAGGGGAGAACGAAGCCCGTCGTCGCTGTCTGAGGTGATGGTGGAACCAATCAACAAGCGGAGTTTCAATCCCGAAAGAGTGTTCCCACGTATTTGCGATCAACAGAATGGAAGGAAAGGCTGTCATGTCGTTTCAAATATTGCTTTACATGTTTTGTATCATCCTTGAGCTTGTTGGAACTCGCTCTGTGAGCAGAAATTCGTAGAAAAATTTATATTGCATAGTGCCAACAAAACGCGTCTTCACGTGGCTAATTAACAAAAGACGCGTATTCGTGTTTTTTTTATCAACCAAAGGTACAGGCTAGTAATTGCCTAACGATGCCTGTCTTCTCAAAACGTTGTCTTCATACTACTGGTAGTTTCGAAGACTCGAAAATTAATGAACCTTGCGGATATGAACTATGGGCCCATCGACTATAAGTTTCTCGACAGACTACCCACCTGCCGTGGCCTTGTAGTCTAGAGGTACGATACTTGCTTTGGGACTCAAATTGCAAGTGGCCTGGGTTCGAATCCCAGCAAGGCCCGTCTGAACGCTTTGAACTTCTTTTTCTCTATTTTGTACGGGGCCAGGAGTATGTATGAATCATTCCCGTATTTTGCCATCGAAAGATCACGGTTCACACAGTTTGATGAGCTTATGTCCATTGTCTTGCGTCTTCTATTCGATCTGCTCGTATATAACATGATTGTAGGAATATCATAGGTTGAGAGTTTTTTGTCTTTCTTTTTTGCAAATCCCTATCGCCTGGAAATCCATCTTAACAATGACGCGCCGTACATCTTAGCAAGATTCATCATGAGGTGCTCAGCATGATGCTGTGCTTGTGCTCTCTGATCATGAGGTATCAAAGATGAAAATATTTTTGATGTGCACATGGAGGCCAATCATTGAGCTAGAAGCTATGCTTCAAACATAAGGTTTCAACCAAGAGATGACGAGCCCACACAACGAGAGATGTGACGAAGTCATTATCTATCGGTTTGGTCCTTAGTCGCATCTGTGAGGATGAGTAAACAGTTGAAACAAACAATTGATGCAAGTGACTTGGTGACTAGAGTCTAGCTTCATCTATACGTCACTGCTCAACTTCTGTTTCTATCTCTTCTCCTCCCTTTTCTCTTCAAAAAACTCGGTGTCTCATCAATTCATGAAGCCCTATATAGTTTGTGTTCCCACACAAACTGCGGACCCTGACCGACCGGCTTCAATGCATCATGATCATGAGTTCAAAGCTCCACTGTGTTTTTGTTTGTTGTGACATGTACAATCACTTGGACTCTCACCGGCAACCAGACCACATGATTCTGGATAAATCGAACTTAATCCCATTATCTCGGAAACACTAGGTCGTCCTGTTCATCTCCGGTTCGAGGGATTGTTCATGGGTTGTCTGTAGATTTTTTTCCCCAGAAGATGATGGTACTTTTTATCTACTATACCAGGCTTGGTCAAGTTAGTGTTCGTCATACTTCTATCTATATGTGCAGGATCCGCCTGGATCCGCATGCTATGTCACATTGATGTTTTGATGAACGGGACGAGCTAACCTTTCCTCAGCCAGTGTTGATTTGTAATGGTTTTTCTTGTGATATAACCAACCTACTCAAACAAAGCTTCCATCGCATTTTTCCGAAACAGTGTTTGACTCAAGGCAAGCTTATCGAAGATTCAGTGCCTCCATTCTATACTGAATCTGTGTATGATAGAGTACCTGGACGCAACATGTGGACCGCTGGAGAACGACAAGTTGTCCAACTTATAGGACAAAACTTGCTCTTAAGATGGGTCACAGCAATGGCTATAACCTCTTTATGTTATGGTCCATCAATTCTCTCTTCGTATTGATGCCAAAAGCTAACATTCCACAGGTATATTGATACCGATTGCAATTACAGTTGCCTATTCTATCACTAAGTCCGTCGATTTATGCAGAGTCGCATACCCCCATTTAAAATCACAGATATCCATAGGTATCCAGGACAAACGTGGCATTCCCGATGGCAATTAGTGATTGTTTGCCTGGGAATTTCTGCATTCACAACACATTTGGTATTGAGACTGGGAATAGCAATCACCGAACATCAATTCTTCACGCTCGTCCGTGTCCTCAGGCAGAACATCATCTTTGATTCAGATGCCATCTATGCGAGCTGGAATGTAGCCCAAATCTGGCTCGAGTGCATCACTGTTGAGTCTCTTTTCAAGAGTTGAAAATGTCTAAACTGACCAAGCAGTGATGGTGATCATTCAGCCAATAATTAATGATGCTTTCATCATCTGGCGTGCATGGGTTGTGTTCGAAAAGCGGCGCTGGGCGCATTTCATTTCAATGGGACTCTGCCTCTCTACTTTTGGTATGTAACACCATTCCCAAATATGCTGTAGATCTTTTAGGAGCTAATACTTGAGAGCAGTCTTCACAGTTTTCTGGCTGTTGACTTCCATAGACTCTGATCTGGATATGGCACCCATACTGGTGCTAACACCACTCTTGCCGCCCAGTGATGGTACCAGGAGCAGCAATTTTGGTACCTTCACATTTCAGCAACTTGTCACGGTGTTTTTATCATTCATGACCAACTTTGTTGCAACATGCTTCATCGGTTGGACATTATTGTAAGTTCTTACCTGTGTCTTTAAGCTATTGAGCTCCTAAATTAGGATCTTTTCTATGATGACAGGTCACACGACAATTTCTTACGTGCAAACATGGATGGCCAACCTTCTCAATCAACCAGAGCAAGGCGTATCCTATATCTTTTGGTAGATACTGGGATTCTTTATGCTCTTCTACAAGTTGGATCCATTTTCTTGCAAATGGCAATACCATTGACTCAATCACTTGCAGTTTGTTTACATTGTGATGGTCATTGCAGTCCGCCCTCATTTAATTGCTCCACACTTCACTTGGTCAGACAGTGGTGACCTCGGCCAAGAATCACAAACAACTGTTACTTCGGATGTTATTCAACAGCTCAACTCCCGTGTTCAAGTTCTTGAACAAGGTGAAGTCAAGTTTTAATGCCTGAAGAGAGATTTTGGAAATCCCTTTCTAATATTTTGGAGTAGGATCAATGACGAGTACTTTATGTGCTGTGATCGAATCAATCTACATATGCTTCTCAGTGCGTATTGTACTTTCTTTGGATTTTTTTTGCACATGCTAATTGCTCTTTGCAGTTTGTATACCCTGCCTTGACAATTGCTTTAATACGTGGGCCATTATCGATTGCGGGTGTGCACGAGACCGTAACTTCGCTGAGAACGTCTCGTACGTACGACTAATGGGCGTTGAGATCTGATGGGTCACCGTAAGGTTCCCCTAGCGATTCACTTTGTATCCCCTACAAAATATTCTTACTTACTTATACGCAGACCGAGGTGGAGCCAATGTTACTTAGGAAATTTATCATACGTTCGACTGATACCTATGTTTATACTGGTCGGATTCCAAAAATTAGATCGCAGTTACCGGAAACTTCCAGTGCACTCAGAACTTTCTGTCAACCAATCTGTGCTTGACCTTTGGAAAAGTGGTAAAATTGTCAGTTAATTCCACATCGACATGATCCTACCAGATGAAATTAGCAAGAGTACGACGATATAAAAACCCTAGTGCAAGAATAACTTGGCGGCGTCCTAAAATCAACCCCGTGCACGGGATGACACTGCCACATTGGAGTGTAAAACTTGACGCTTACACAGACTGTGCAGTGGTAAAGAGAGGTAAAGAGAGGTTGACACGAATATTGCTGGTTTGCGTGGGGACAGCTTGGAAAGTTGAACAAGTCAAACGGCAGCAGATGAGCCCGTCAACCTTGGCGCCAGTTCATTTTGATTGCAGTTGCTCAGCAGGTAAACGAGCCTTTGTCCTCACCAACAGTTTAGTCTCAAGTCCAGTTACGAAGTTTGCACGTAATCCAAAGAGCTGAGTGAAGTATCTCGTCGATTTGCCTGCAATAAATAGGATAAGGATAAGTACAGAAGAGAAAGGTAAAGGCAGATGTGCAGGATGGTGACGAGAATAGCCGGTCCCAGAGCCTGCACCCTTGTCCTGTTGATGGTTATTGTTATTAAGCGGTCCACTCGTCTCCAGCGTGACCAGCGATGACATACGGAGCAACTCAACCCCGCACCAGCATCATCCATCCCGTGCACATAACTACCATGGCAGCAAGAAGATAAATCTATAAGATCAAGATAAGATTACGGTTCATTCAAGGACAAATCCTCGCCTGGTTCATTTTCTGTTGGATAGAGCTGGCGTTGTTCGGAGGAATTACATACTAGGCGTTTGATTTGAGCCATTTGCAGGTCCGTTCTGATTCTCTTGGCATGCTATGCTGAACCTTCCTTGGCCCGCCACACTAATTACGATATCAATATAACACGCAAGTTTAAGTTTCTTCTCTATTCGAAGCTGTAGTTTCAAATTGGAGCCTTTTGTAAGTCACTGTTGACTACTTGTAATAATCTGCTTACTAAACGAGACGTTAGAAACTCGCCAAGACACTGCCCCCGTCAGCTGACTTGAGGGATGGTCGACACAACCGGTACCTCGATTCTGTGGCTGCCTGGTACATATGCAATCATACATGCTCCATTTTCGCTAGATATGTTATATCTTGGACCTTGTTGAACCCTCGTCCCTTTAGAATCTATGACATACGTCCTTCTAGACAATACCAGCAAGTACTTGTCTGCGCCTGACTGGGTGACGATTCCGACGGAACAGACTTTGGGAGGATCCGTGAGCCGCGCGAACAACACTAAGGACTTCACATCTTTCACAATAGCTTTTAATGGTATGATCATATGCATTGCTTGTTCCATTCCATTCTCACTTATGGGATAGGGAGTGCGGTTAATTTTTACATTGTCGTGTCGCCTTTTACCCCGCCTAACCTTCCTTCCTCCATTACTATGATTCTGGATGGAGGAAGCCAGGTATGGGAGGCTCCTGCCTTCAGACCTGAGAATATAAGCTCGACTGATCAGGTGGCAAGGCACTGGTACACAACTCCTGACATAGACAATGAACATCACACGATCACCGTTATCAATTTCCCTCCTCATTTTTCTTTTGACTATGCAACCGTCTTTACGGTCCGCGAGTCATTGCCGGATGAAGATCTCGTCATTGTCGACAATGAAAGTACTGATATCGACTATTCCGGTCACTGGTCTCGCACTTTTACGGACGGACTGGTGGTCCCTTTGTCTTTTTCTGGAGGCCAACTCAGCCTTGAAGCATACATGGGAAGCATTACCATCGGATACATTCTCCCGATGGAAACCCTAACACAAGCGACGTATCATTTTTATGGTCAGTAAAAACCCCCGGTTCTGAGCTCAAAACTTATGGCTTGAAATAGGGACAGCTGTCTTTGTTTATGGAATTCTCGAAGGACCTAGGGATGCTCATGGCAGTCTGACGGTCGTATTCATTGTTGATGGAATCGACTTGAAACGGATGTATACCACTGATGGACCACAAATACAGGCTAACTACCTCTGGTTTGGGCGCATTGGACTCCCTTTGGCTTCGCATACAATACAGGTTACCGTTTTGGAATCCCATATGATGTCTTTCTTGCTGGACTACTTGGTTATTGGTGCTGGTTCATATATTCCGCCCAATTATGGTTTGCCAGCCTGGCAATCGAGTACTTCAGGTCCTTTCTCATCCAGTAATATGATTCCGGAGAAGTCAAATTGGACTTTACCAAATGCGACAACAATAGAAACGTGGGGATATACGAAAAGTGGTGAGGTTTCGAAATCTACAGCCATTGGATTATCGATTGGCGTTGTCGTCGGCGCTGTTATCATTGGTGGCATTCTGCTATTCTGGTTTCGTTCTCGTTCTCGTATGTAATCAAAAGAATCTTAAAAGTTGCTCATTACTAACCCAATAGTTATATTATCCAGGACATAAACACGAATCCAAACAAGGCATGCAGGATGGCCGCCGCGTCATTCCATTTGCAACGTGAGCGCTTTATCCATCTTGTCGGACCCCTCCATCATCAGTGTTCGGCCTGTTTTCTATTGGTCGGGCGCTGTCAGTCCATGTTCGACCACCTGTTTGTAAATCCCTTTTGATGTCTTGTACATTCTTAGTAGCGTTTTTGTACAATTTATTATTGGGAGATGATTAAAATTAAACAAAAGTGCGGGTACATCTAGTATCAAAGGAGTGAGGGAGAGAACGTTTCTTGTCAATTTAGCCGACTTACTCGAAGAGTCGAAAAGCTCAGCGTGTAAGGGCATTTGTACCGTCATGATTGTACCTCAAACAGTTCTAGACAAGATATTAATGATTATGCGGGACAAGGTGCTAGAGATACGCACCTGTGAGGTCCTAATGTGGCAGAAAATGTGTTCAGGTTGCAAGAAACTCGAATCACGGATGCAATCCGTGACTTCTGGCGATGAGGAAGGAAACCTGAAGTATGAGATGCCTCGTGAGGTAAGATCAGGGATTCCGGGGGTTGGCACCCGCCAACGGCTCGTGAAGTGAAAGGAAAGAAGAGCGCAGTTGTCGATGATGGGTGGGATGAATAGTAAGTAATCGGGAAAAGTGAGAAGCGTAGAGTAAAGAAAGGTGCAGGTAAGACGGATGGAGGGACAAAAGGTTCACACAATCACGCAAATCACGCAAAATTTCTGATCCTTGAAGAGGTCTGGGGCAAATTTTGATCAGGATACGAGTTATTGGCTATCATAAAGTCGACATACCTTGATCTTTCAGCTTGAACAACTTGAGGCTTGGGAAGTTCTGGGCCGATTCCAGAATATAAGCCAAGTGGTAGATGGAGTGAGTTGTATAGTCTTACCTTGAGGCACACAATGCATGGTCACCGGTCAAGTACAGTCTTCGTTTTTCAGGAGTCCTGAGTGAGGCCAATGAGTACCACGACTGGTACATCATCTCTTCTGCCGAGGGATTTATAGTGTGGCTGCAAGGGAAAGATCCTGATGAGCTGGATAAGATCAAGATCTACACCGGTAGTGATACTCACGATAGCAGATACGCCTGTCAATGACCCGGTTTTGTGTAACGCATTTCAAATGACGAGGGTGCGTTTAACGACATATTTCCTCAAGACGCGAGGGAAAAGATGACAGAAGCATATTTGTGGACGCGTATAAGAGGCCAGACATATGATGAGCATGAGATTGTCATAGAGCAGGCTGAGGGAAAGAACTGTGGAGGTTCAATTCCAGGATGATCGAAGGGGCGTTGTCGAAAATCGAGCAAGGAGGCTAGACTTTATAGACAGCAGATTTGTGGGCGCTTATAGACTCTGCTCTGTCCTTCAAGACAATAGAAGACAAAAGCAGACTGCCATGGAAACTTAATGGAAACTGAAAGAACAAATCGGAGCTGGCACGACACTAATATCATCGCGTGATAACGTCAGTAACCGTCGGATGGACACTCAACAAATGGAGGACACTGACTATTGTATTCCACCCTGATTTGAACGTCAAGTAGGTCCATAAACAACATGATTTTGGTCTGTATTGCAGAAACAAAAACAACAAGAGTTCACATCTCAAAATTGAAAGCGTTACTTGTATCTTGAGCGGGCTGTGGGTGTACCATGGCCGCTTGACTAGTTACCGTTTAACTCCCTGAAAATCCTCGAAAGAAAGAAAATCTCATTACCTTTTTGCCGCAAAGCGATGTCTATGGATTATGAATTTGACGCTCATTTCTGATGGGTGACTCTCAATGAGGGAAGAGATAAGATCGAGATAAGATCCACTCATATGATTGGCGGAAAT